>VYZP01072176.1:0-90133 GCA_013400635.1 Hypocryptadius cinnamomeus | reverse complement strand
TTACATTTTTTAATGTGCATGTGCCACTGTCTTATTTGGACAATAGCCTCATAGGTATGGACTAGAAACCTGAAGCTGTCTGATTGTCAGAATTCCAGAAGAACACAGAAGTCCTGTTAACTCCTTGTTCAGCTTATTTGTGAGACAAGTTAAATGAGGTCAGTAATGATGGGGTCTGAAACCGGCACAGTCCAGTCTGCAGTGAGCTGTCCAAGGGCTCTGTTCTAAACTGCAGGACAATTTAGTATTTTTGCCTATCTTACATCTCTTCTCTTTTGTTGTGCAGTTGAGATGGTCACGCTGCTGCTCTGGTTTCAGTACTCTGTCTGATTAGACATTCTTTTGTAACACTGACAGTGGAGAGATGCTTCAGTCCAGCTTCCAAATGGCCTTAGGGGGAATAAATCTACTAACTAAAATAGAGTAACTCAGAGAAACAATTGCTTCATTCTGGGAAGCCCCGGAATTAATTTAGATAAAATCAGATTCTTTGTTTTCAATTGAATGAGAAATGCCACGGGTCTGGAGTGTGTTCTATACTAGTTCAAGGGACTTAAGGGCATGGTAACCACCTTGGAGACATCCCTTTTACTGAGAACAAGGCACAAGTTTCCTAGTGACAATCCCACACAGGCCCCAAGGCTGGCTGTCATTCTCAGCTCTTACCCTAAGGGTGAGGATTCTATTCATGCCAAACTCTGTTTAGGCTGGAACTCTGTATTTATTACACTTTTCACAAACCTTCTGCCCTACCTATAAGCTCCTTGCAAGAGGGGCTGTTAGTAACTCTGAAAGCCAAGTCAGACATGTTTCTGAGTGTGAGTTCTCGGCTTTGTAGCTCTGGAAGTTCTTTCTATTCTTTTCCTGCAGTAACCCCAACATATATTTGCTGGCATCTCCTGTGTATTTCTAGATGGATGTCTCTGCTGTTTGGCAGGATTCTTTCTATGTGAGAGGAGGTCAATTGTGCAGAAAGAAAGAAAGGAAGAGGAGGAGGATGAGGGAGCTGATGAACAATTTTAACAAAATAGTCAATAATGAAAGTGGTGTTTGCTAACTCTCATATACACATATACTCAAAGGGCACAGTATGGGGAATCAAATAACTAGAGCTGAAGTCTAATGAAACATTAGACCATACTCCAGTTCTTACTGTGTTTATTTTGCATTAAGCTAAGTATGATTTAGCAGGTTGCTTCCTCAGATGCACACACAAAAATCTGTTTCTGGCATAACAGCATGAGACTGATAGCTAGAAGAATGAGTCAAATTACTTCCATAGTATGGAAATGCACATACTGGAATTAAGACTTGGGGAAATGACAAAACCAAATGGGAAAGCTGTGGAAGAAGGATTGATTGGGCAATGTTTTCTGCTTTTAGACTTCATTATTTTTGAGTGCAAGTCTTGGAAGCTTGACATACAAAGTCAGAATTGACCAATACAGACTTTCTAGTTTCAGAAATACATGGCTACCTGAGTTTTATGCAGAAGTAGCTTTTGAGCTTCTTTACTTTAATCAACACTGTCTCTGCTGTCAGAAGTGCACAAAAACTGAAAACAAAACCTAACTTGATATGTTCCTATATCTGAGTTTAGGTCACTACTCTGTTACTCCTGTCTCTGTAAATGGCACAGGTTTGTACAGTAATGTAAATACATTAAATGTGGTATGTTCATTAGACAGAAATAAAAATTCTTATGCAAAAGACTTTCATGGGTTTTTTGCTTAAGACAGGAGTTGCAATGTTGGCTGGAAGTCTCTTGGAGCTTTTTTTTAATAATCTAACTTATTTATTCCTCATGCATAGTATATAATTTCTAATATCAAGTGTACTCTGTAAGGTCAAAATACTCATCAATAACAGGATAAAAGGGGAAACCTTATGTGAAACAAAATAATTGCCACTTGCCTTTTAAAATCTGCAAGGTCTCTGCAGCTGGATAAACTGAAATCTTTCTTATTATTTGAACAATTTATTTGCCTTATCCTCACTACTGGACATATTAACAGCCCTGCTGCTGCTCATGATGCAGTCAAGCTCTCTGTTCTCTTTCCCTGTGCTTATTTTATTGAAATTTAACCTTATCTGATAAGTGTCATACTGTGGTGAACTGAAGGTTAAACTATAAACAGTCTTTCTCCTAGACAACCATTGAAGTCTGTATTCCAAATTTTCCAGAAGTCACTCCTGGGTGGATTTTTGACTAATCATATGTTTCTGTGTTAAGAAAGTAAGCTGTAGTTATAATTATGCCTTATTCATTTTGGCAAAACTGGTAATGGAAATAGTAGCAAAGTCTGTCCAAATAAAATTTCTGACATGAATATTGCTTTGGGTTTACATCTTGCTTCTGTTATGGCACTAAATAGGAACGTTGAAGCAACAGAAATTGCTTTAAATTATGCATATCTTTTTTGTCACTCAGTTGTAGATGAGTATTGAGTTCAATGGAGGTGCAGTGTCTTAACAAACTGATTTTTATTGTATGGAAGCAGTGTCAGGATTTAGTTTTACAAGTTTTTCATTGAGGCAGTACAATACTGTTAAAGAATTTTGAGCTCCTTTGGGCTCAGTGTAATTTCTTTCTGCTGGCTCAAAATTAAAGAAGAAATAAACTTGATGTTATCTCTGTCAGACACACAATGTTTCTATGAAAAGGAACTATTTATCAAGTGAATGTGACTATACTCCTCACAGAATTTTGAGATTAATGTGCTTTTGGATGCCTGTTGGGGTTTGTTGGCTTTGGTGTTTTTGGCTGTTTTTTCCCCTCTGTCTTGTTTGGATTCAAACACCCTTGTGGAGGGGTCATCACTGCTAAGTCAAGAGAAATAAGGAACAGCATCCAGGATCAGAAGCAAGAGCTGAGGGAAAAGAGTGGAACAGGGGGAAGGAAAAGGTGGCCAAGATCTCTCATCTGGTCATGGTGAGCAGTTTGAGCAGTTGAACACACTATAGGAGAGGGCAATGTGAAGCATGAAGCAAGTCTGCTCTATCCTTCCTTGGAGGAAACAGAAGTAAGGCAAAGTAGTTGATATCTGTGCTTGGCTTTTGGCCAGGCACCAGGAGTAAAGCCTGGCAGTTGTAAGGAGCACCCTGGCACCTCCACCACAGCTGGTCACCACCTTGCCTTTAAATAAGCTCCAAAGCAGAGGCTTGGAAGGGAGGGCTGTGCTCTTCCTTGCAGTCCAGGCAGGGTGAGGCTCTGCCCCACGGTCAGCAGTGACTCAAGTGTGTAACTTGTCAGGATTTGCTGAGCTGGAACTCAGCTCTTGCTAACAGAGCCACAGCAAGGTCACTGGGGTGTGGCTGGCTGGGCTGTGTAACTGAACTGGATTGCACTGGGGAGGCTGTCACTGTGGATTTGGACAGCAGCTGTTCCTTTGCAAAAAATGGTTACAGGTGTCACCCCTTCTTCTCTGGTCATGTTTTTGTTTACAGGAGAACTGCTGTCCATTATTTGTATTTTCATCCACATCACTCGTGTGAAACACTTCCAGCTGCAAGGGAGTCCATATTTCTCTTGCAGTTTTTCACTGGTCAGTATATCTGCTTGTCTTCAGCACAGATGCTTGACTTTAACTGTACAGATATACATCTGCTCCTTTCATAACCTTTGGTAAAATAGAGTCTTTGCAGCTAATAATATTGCCATTTTAATTGCAGTAATCCTTAGGAAACAGGAGATGTGATTTAGACCACGACAAGACTTTTTCTTTAAAATTAGCCTTTTAGTACAACAGAATATTTAGAAAAACAGCTGAAAGTATTTTCCTACTGTCTCTGTGTTGTTACTAATTCCCTGTCCTTGATGTTGTGGATTAAAGTGGTTAGGAAATAAAATTCATCTTTGTTTAGGGAAAGGAGGCAGGATGAGGATACATAATTTTATGTGAATATACTCTTTGAAAAATCAAGGCAAATATTTCTGTTGTTTTTAACCTGCTTTATCATGGACCTCTGAACTTTTATTTTTATCTTTAAATTAAAAAATACTGACTTCTTTAAGCTCAGAGCAGGAGTTCTGTGTTTTTCTGGAAGAAAATATGAAAATACCACAGTTCAAGTTGGATTCCAGTGCAGTTGAGCTTACAGAGTCATAGATAAGTTTCTCATCTTCTTTCAGAGCAGTTCTGCATGCTAGTTCAGTCCAAGCTTTGGGTAAGAGTGGTGATAAAGATGAGAAGCTTTGTGGATTCACAGATGAGTTCTTCTGTTAGGGAATGTTGCTTTCTATTTTATGACAGCTTGTCCTCTCTGCTTCTGGAGTGATGGGTGGATGACTCACCAAGAGATCTGGAGAGATGTTACAGCACTAGAAAAAATAAAATATGTATTTCTACCACATTTTAGGGACCACAAAAATTTTTTCTAAGTGTAGAAATAAACAGAATGGCAACAACTTTGTGACAGCTGTAGATGGCTGACCTGGAGGAGGCCAAGGGTAGTATAAGCATAGTGACCTAGGCCACAAATGATAGTGAATGGTGAGAAAATACTTTTAAAAATAAGCCTCATTTGTGATATAGTGAGGACCTGATTGTTATCATCTTTACCTTACTGCAAATGAGAAGCAATCCTACCATGGATAAGTAATGATTGGATAGAAGTGGTAGAAGTGAGGTCAGGAGTGAGCTGTCTGTTACCTGAAAGCACTTAATGATCTCACAGAAGAGTGGAAAGAAACCTCTTCCTTAAAACACTGATCTCCCAGAGTGCAATGGAGGTGGTCTTGGTGTGAAAATATTAGCCAAACTTGGGGGAAGCTTCAAGCTTTGTTGGCACAAAAACTGTTCTGAACCTTTTTCAGAGCTGTTTACTTTCTGGACTATTCAAACAATGTTAAGGTTTCTTCAGATGTGGTCAGAGTTGGTTGAAGGGGCAGTTAAGCTGTCCAGGCATTGTAACTCCCTTCAGTGATTTGTGAATACAAAGGTCTTCTATTTCCAGGCTTTTTAGGCCTTTAATCTTCACAGGCACAGATGTTCTGACAGAGATTTTATACAAAGAACGGAAACCCAAATCGTTTAAGCTGGTAATATTTACACTTACCATGTACTGTAGAATTCAAATGGTTTACTACTTCTCTGATTAAAGGCTTCCAAAATGCACTGAAGGATTAAAATAGCTGAGCACACGAACCAGGCAGACATGTACACATTGTGTCATGATGTTTTGGTTGGCCACTGCTCCATTTTTCTGCTAGCCTTGAGAGAAGTTATCTGCAAGTTTGGGGGGGGGGCTTGGTAAATTGTTTTTTATCAAACCACCAATGTCCCACATGTTTCTTATAAGAGGGATAAAAAATCCCTTATAAGAGGGATAAAAAATATTTTATAAAAAATAAAAAATAAGATATAAAATTCTTATAAGAGGGATAAAAAATATAAGAGGGATAAAAATATATATGTTCATTTGTTTCAAATGAACATATATAACACGGACTGTAAAACCTTGCTGCTGGGAAATTTTCATAGCTATACAGGTATGGACTTTATTGGAAATCAGCTGAGCTAATGCTGGAAGAATATTCCTTTAAGATGCTTAGATTGGGTGACAGAATTAAAGGAGTTCCACAGATGAGTTTACAACACTGGCAGGGAAACACAATAATGTAACACTTGAACAGGTTCTAAAATGAAACTAACATTTCCTCAGCCCATTCAATATTTGGCATGCTCTGCCCTGAGCAGCAATTCAGGTCTCATTTCTGGGAGTCTGACTGGTTTTGTTTTTACACTCTTGAAAATTTAAGAAGGAGAAATCCAGCTCTTACTTTGTGGCTTGATCATTGATCAATTATGTACACAAAAGGTGAGTGTTCATGAAGAATGCTGTGTTCATCTGATCCCAATGCATTTTAAAGGGTATCAGTATAGTATTTTACTGGTGTTTTGAATCCTCAGTCAGTCTGAGCCTGGCTGTGGTAAAAGCTGCATGCATATCCTTTGTGACAGGCTGTGCCCTAGCGAAATCTTTAATTAGTCAGAACTGTAAGATAAAGAAAGTGCAACCCTGGAGTAATGGAATAAATAAGGAGTCATGTTTTCCATGCCTTGATACTCCTTTACTAACAATGGGGACAGTTTGGTGTCATAGTGTGGGTTATTGTGTGTGGGGTGATGAGGAGAAGGACCATGGAAGAGACAGAGAATGAACACCTAAAGCCTGAAGAGTTTTGGGGAATATTAATAGAATTTACAGGGGCTCTTTGCTCTGGGAAGCACAGGACAAAGAGGGTAGTAGAAGCTGAAAGTAAGACATGCTGGCTTCTCTAAATTCCACTTTGCATCCAGTATATGAATACAGGTTAACTCAGTGAATACCACTGGTAGCATTTTAATGAGCAGGTGATAAAATGTTCTTCTGGATACAGTTTCTTTGCCTTTGGGTGACAGTGATACCATAAAGCTTTGAGAAACATATATTTATGCCTGTTATATCCCTTTCAGATGTATATTTAGGAATATGATGTAGTTTTAATTTGTTCATGAGTCTATTTCCATTCTGGGCATTTACCCAGAAAAAAGAATTACTGGGTAATATGTTGAAAATTAAATCTATGAAATTTAATAACATTATTGTATCTAAACTGAAATGGTAAGAAATACCAGAAATGTCTGACTTGGTTTAGATATTTCCAGGTTTAAAGCTTGCCATTGTCTTGTACATATTTTCAGTTTTGAATTTGGATTGCTATAGCACATTTAATATCTACAGAATACTTAGTAACATTGGCTAAGGCTATAACAGGTTAATTATGTAGCTGGCTAAAAGGTATATACTGTCACCAAGCATTATAATCATTATTACTGTGAAATTCCATCATTAATTCATATTTGGAGTACAGTATGCAGCACTGCACACCCGTGCAAGAATGTAGGAGTGGAAAAGGTGCTGAGAATGAGGAATTCCTTACAAAAAGAAACTGAACAGATTAAGACTGCTGAATTTCAGAAAGAGATCCTGGAACTGGATTGTGTTAGCAATTGCAAATCAGACATCATAGCATGGTGAAAGAGAATGCAGAATGATCATTCTTCATTTATCACTAAGAAAAATCTGGGAGACACAGTGAAATGGTCAGGCTGCATGTACAACCAGAGCAAAGAGAAGCACTTTTTCAATGTAAAATGTACACTCTTTTGGAAGGCAAGATTAAAAATATGCTAAAAAATGTATTAATTGTATTCAAGGAGAATAAGTCCAGTAGTGGTTATGAAAAACAATGGCAATATGGTGCTTAGCTGAAGGAGGCCCTTAAATTACTGATTAGCTGTAAGCAGAAGGACCCTGGATATCTCTGAATATGTCCTGGTTCTTACACTGTTTCCTAAAGTTTTGCTTCTTCCACTCAGTCAGAAACACAGTACTGAGTTAAATGGGTCTCTAAGCCTTCACCTCCCTACTTTTCTGAATAGTCAATTTGTATTTAAGTTATAGTTTAACAGGATGAAGTGTCCTACATTATTTAAAATTAGGGTTTGTCAGATCAGTACAGCATTGTCTGCCATTGTCTTCCTGCACAAGAAGTTACATTTTAAATAGTTGTGGCTTTCAGTTCAAGTGACGTTTCCTCTTCAGGGACATTCCTGCATAGTACAGTTTCAACAACTGCTGCTGAAATCCTGAGATGTGTATCTTATTTCTAAATTCTGACAGAGGCAGTGCTAGACATTGGCATTGAATTTCTATACCTTGCATACTTCTACTTTTTGATGAATTTTTGACTCAGGATCAGAGTGATTGGTGAATTACCTGAATTAAAGATAAACTATTTTTCTATTTAAAATGTCATCTATGTCAGCCTGCTGGTAGTATGTTTAATTCCATATGATCTTAGGAAAAAAACTCCAACAAACTCTTTTAGAATAACACCCATATGTAGTGCAGCTCCTGTGTACAAAAGTGACAAAATACAAGAAAACTGGGGAAAGAGAACAGAAAGGGATGCAGGGTGCTGGTGAGTAAAGGAAGGGGTGACCCTCAAAGTACCCTTCTGAAAATCCTGCCTCAATTCCATTTGCCACTCACTGGTATGTAACAGTCATAATGAAGAAAATTTCTCATTTAAGGAATCTTTGATAGCAGATTAATAGGAGTTGGTGCAGTTGTAGAAATTGCAAGCACTTGCACACCTGAAAACTTGTCTTACTTTTCTTTACATCGTTTATTGTACAGCTGCATGTAGTGAATGGTATTGAGTGCACTTCCAAGCCTTGGCTTAAAATAACTGAAAAATGTGCAGGGGAAAAGAAGTTGAGTTTGTAGAGCAAAATGTTTGGTTGGGATTAACTTGCAATAGATAAAAATCTTCTTGGTGGTGCATTCATAGTTAGAATGAGTCGAGGTCACCCAGAGAAGGAATCACTCATGAACTACGGGAAAGTAGATTAAATGGGTTGATTGATCTCTCTCTTTTTACAGGCTATGTGAGTCTCTTAAAGAATTTACTCTCATGACTTAATTTAGCAAGAAAAGCTCAGTTTGCATTTCACTTATTCCCCAGTGCAGGCCCAGACTCTTCCTTTCAGAAAGTGTGCTTTTCATGGGGAGTTCTTAAAACAAGGGAAGGAGGGACCTAATGATCTCTGAGTATGTGGTGTGTCTGAGAGATTCTGTAATGCTTCAGCTGAATCCTGTAATTTCAGCTGTAATTTCTTGGCTATATCACAGAGCTGTAGCAGAATTTCTTCTTGGCTACCAAGTCACCTGTAAATCACAGGATCAAAGGAGGGGAACCGGCCTGTGAGTGCTGTAATTCAGCTCCTCTGCCCTGGGGAAGGGTCAGTAACACCTCGTTTTCCTGGTAGAGCTTTAGGATTGGTCTCAGTGCTGCCGGGATCTCCTCAGGCAATTTGTTCCCGGGCTTTCTTTGCCTTCTCTCTAAGTAGTTTTCCTCCTTTAACTGGGATCACCTTTGATTAAATTTAAATCCGAATGGTTATTCATGTGTTGGCTATAAACAAGAACAGTTTGCTGCAAAGAGAAAAGTAACAGTTCTTTATATTTATTTATGTAAACTGTTTGGAAGTGTCATGATTGTCCACTCTTTTTCATTCCTTAAACTAAGCAACTTCAGTTTATTCAGTCTTTCATAGCAGAATTCACTGAGTAGATTATGCCATCAATCACATCTCTCCTTTGAAGATCCATCTGTAGCCCATATCTTACTCAAAGTAAGAAATCAGTAAGAAAAGTAAGAAAATAAAAGTTCATAACCTGATTTGCTACTGCAAATTCCCATCTCAAAATATTATCTTACAACTAATTAGTATTGATGATTTTTTCTATCAGTATAAGACATAATTTTCCTTTTTTAAAAGTTTTAATGTTTTTCCTTAACTAGCTGGATTAAATCTTCTTGTGCTGTGTCTACAGCTCTTTCACTATGAAGATTAGGGGGTGTGAAATTACTTTGCATTGCCTTCAAACATATGAAGCATCACTGTCTGAACCAATTCTTGCTGCAATGAAGTTTGGCAGCTGGAAGGTTCTCTCTGTAGCAGGTTGACACTTTTCACTATTGTTTTTATTTCTGCAAAATGGTACATTTCTTATGTTAGTGAGAACTTGAATTGCTTGTAGGTTATAGTTTTTAGTTGTTGCCTGCATGAGTGTCTTTGGCATTTAAAAAAACAGGTGTACTGAACCATTGTAGAAATGATTAAGTAGTCCAAACAAGTGAAACCTTGTCTGATAACAAAGGACTATTAGTTTTACAGTAAGAAAATTTTACTGCAGACTGAGTTCAGACCAGAAGAGTGTCTCTGTGTGTAGTCATTACCATTTTATATCTGAGGTAGAGCACATTAATGCATAGTGTAAGTATGGGCAGTGAATATTCACTGGAAAAATCACAAACTGAAGAATAGCTTGTTTAGTTGGTTAAAGTGTGAGCCAGTGGTTCTGTTATTGGATATGGAAGCAAATGTAGCAGCCAGAAGGACCTTGCTGCATGTTCTAAGTCTGACATTATGTGGTATTAGGTTGTACAGGCTATTGGATTTTAAAGGCTGATGCCAAATGGGGTATGCACAGGAAAAAAGACATTAAATACAAGGACATCTGCTCCTGTTTTCAAATGACATGGGAGAAATGGGTAACATATCACACTAATGCAGATGCTTTTTATTAATCAGAAGTTATAATTAAATGCAGTTTTTTCTGTGGTTGGTGATGAAAGTGTGAGAGCAACCTCAGAAGGGGGAAATGTTTCAGATTATGTAGACCACAAGTGACTATTACACAGCAGCAGCACAAACCCTGTGCTGGCTTGCTTGTTGTATTGTAATGCTGTGTTCAAGCCATGTTTGCAAACACGTTCCAGCCCAGGCTGGCCTGTGTGCAGGCAGCTGAGGAGGAGTGTGTGCTCCCTGGCACACTGGGGCACGGCTCAGCTACCACAGTGTGCTGCCTGTGATGAGAGACCCAGTGTGCAGATGGTAACCTTGGGCTGTTACACAATAATGTCAGAGGCAAAATTATTAATGGAAGTTACGGGTTTAGGTTCTCATGCTGTGAAGGGGGAGAAGTGACAGACAGACAAGGCTGGTTTTTCAAAGCTCATCTTGAGGTAGCTGCACTAGAATAGGGCTGGAGAGCTATGGCAAACATGTTTGTGGACAGTGCCTTTTCTTGTGTCCCAGCTGAATTGATGCATGTGTGTGCTTGTTGGTACAAAACTTGTTCAGAGTATTCATAAACTACTTAAAGGATGCTCATTTAAAAGAATGTTCTGCATATTAATAACTGTGAGAATCAGATATTGGGAACCTGCTTAAAAACTTCTGATTCAACTACTTGTTCGAGAGAAGCAAGAGAAAAACTGCAGGTTTGAGTACTTTGCTCAGTGTAAAACACTGAGAAATCCTGACTCTATCTAGCTCCAAGATGGGTAAACCTTGGAGATGGGGATGGGTGATTGTAGCTTCCTGGCTGTGCTGATACCTTTCCAATCACAAGGTCAGGATGTTTAAAATATTTGGCTTGAGGGGTTAACTCTCCTTGTGGAGAGAGACCCTGCCCTTCCTAATCCTTCCTAGCTTCCTTCATGAAAAGGAACCCCTCCCTTTGGGGTTCGTTTTTCACTTGCCTTGTGCTGCTGAATGGTGAGTATGGACTAAGTGGTACCGAACTCCAGACCAACAATTTATCCCATCTTTTACTGAGATTTCTGTGACTCTAGGATTGAGTGTGTCATCCTGAAGTGGTAATGTGGAGACTGGGGTAGGAATGGTAATATAAGAGTTAACTCTAATAGCATTTTGGGTTGGTAGGAAATCAACCTGTCCTCTTACATTATTGCCTTTGTAAAAAGTTCCACATTAGATGGGAGTTCCTGAAATATTACTGCAACCACCAGCACTCTCCATTGTTGAAGCGTCAGAGTGCAGCAGAGCAGTGAGTGTCTGTTAACCCAATTTCATTACCAAAAATGACCTTATTTCCTGCTTTTGGTAATATTATAACACATTTCCAAGCTTTGCATCATGCAATTTTTCCATTGCTGAGAACAAAGAAAATCTATTTCTATCCAGATAGTCCAGAAGAAAAACCAAAAAATAACCCAACCCAAAAAAACCAACCAACAAAAGCACCCCACCAAAACACAAAACCCCCAAAACCCAGAACAACCAACCCCAAACTTTTTGTCTCAATGGTTGATGGCTGTAGGAGACCTCCTCCTGTACAGGCAGTCCTTTGGCAGGCAGAGCACAAGACAAGTTACTCCCGTTGCCATTCCATTTCTCTCGTGACTGCGGAGTGCATGGCTCAACAGCGGGGTACTCGTGCTCCGCTCTTACTCCGGTGCGAGTTGCGATTCCTAAGCCTGTGCGTTGTGTCCGCAGGTTCCGCAGAGGATAGAGGAGCCCGGCGATGGCCCCGAGGACAGCGGCGGCGGCGTGCCCGGCCTGTGGGGCAGCTGGGGCCCCTGGTCCGCCTGCTCGCGGAGCTGCAGCGGGGGGGTCATGGAGCAGACGCGGCCCTGCCTGCCCGCCTATTACCGGGAGCGCGGCTACCGCCGGCCCGGCCGCCACTTCCCGGCCTCGGACCGCGCTCTGCCCCACCACGAGGACTCGCTGTCCGCCTACCCCGGCCACGTCATCTCTGCCATCCGCACCTCCGTGCCGCTGCACCGGAACGAGGAGCAGCCGTGGGCCGCGCTGCGGAACAGCAGCCAGGGCGGGCGGGCGGCGCTGAGGGGCAGCCGGCACTCGCAGGGCCCGCGGCACAGCGCCGGGCCGGACAGGAGGTACGGGCGTGGGCACGGCTGGCCCGGAGCGGCAGGGCCCCGCGGAGCTGGGCTTTGCACACCTGCAGGGAGTTACTAGAGACTAACAGTGCCTTTTACAGTGTTTACTGCCTTCTGCCTTACTGCCTGCAAGGCCCTCCCTTGGCTACTTACATGATGTCCAAGGGCAGATGTAATTATTCTACAATTTAAGCAGATTAACTCACTTCTCTTTAAGATTTGTGTTGTGATTTATTGAGAGGTTTTTCCTTTGCTGCTGCACTCTCATTTGACGTTTCCATTAATATCAGAACAAATAACTGTTCTATAATTGTATTCTTAATTTCAACAGCTAGTCTGATATTAATTGATTGAAAAAAATTAGCATTTTCATAAAGGATGGTGAACCATCTGTTGACTTTAGTTCTACTCAAAACTCTTGTTTTGTATTTCTATTTGTTGCCTTTTCGTTTTCTCTTTTTTCTTTTTTTCTTCCTACCACCTCTTTTAGCAAAATTTCCTGTTTGTTTAATAGATAGAATACTTTAAACACTGCATATATTTTTATTAATTTCACAGAGTCTTTAAGGCTGGGTGAAGCTGTGCTATTACAAGTAATTCCAATTAATTTTCCCACTTCTGGAGAAACACTTTTTTATCCACTTAGATACCAGTCTATCAGATTTTTTTTTACATATGTGTGAAAGGAAAATAGATGTGTTTCCAGTCTGGAGACTGAGCAGAACAGGCTTGGAGATCCCATGGGATGGATCACTCCTTAAATGTCTGTTCTCTGTGTCTTTCTTCTCTATATGTATTCCAGCAGCTCTCTGGTTCTTCCCCTCTCAGCTCCCTTTTGGGAGATGCATGAAGAGAAGTTTTTTGGGGTAGCTGACAAAAACACCCAAACCAATCAAAACAGAAAACACCCCAGTCCCCCCCTGCAAACATAACCAAAGAAACCTTCCTTCTTATCATTTGCATCTTTAAGATTCCTAGTGAAGCAGTCAATTGTAATTCCCTTTTTAAAGATATTTTGCTGTCCTTAACAGCATAAGAAAGAATATTACCTAGAGGCAGTATTGCAGCCTGGCTGGAATAAGACAGTAGATCTCTGTTGCTGCTGATAAAGACATTCTCAACCCCTGCAAGAAACTCTGTCCATAGAAAAGAATATTTGAAAATAGAATTAACCTGTAAAGCTCCTGCCTGTCTCAGTGAAGCAAGAGTTTCAGAAACTGGAAGCAGCTGTTCAGATATTGGTCTTCTGTGGTGTTGCCAGTTTCCTTTGTCGTGCTTTGTCTTTCTGTCAGACCCATGCAAGTGATAGCCCAGACCTGCTGGATATAAAGTCGGTGTAGCACTGATGGTCTTACAGAGGCTCAGGGAGTGCCAGAGACAGGATTAGTAGTGTTAACATGAGTGCATTGAGGCAAAAGTCGTATTTCCTTTTTGCTGTTTTCCTACTTAATAATTGGCTATAATGCACTTCTGTTCTGGGCTGTGCAGTGTGACAGCCCCAGGTTGTGGTGCATGGCTGGGTTGTTGCTGGCACAGGGAGCCTGACCTTGAACTGTCAGCACAAAGCCATCCAGAGGCTCTTTGCTCTGGCCCTTGGCACCTCTGGCTCCAGGGAATCCCAGCTGGCCTGGCTCTGCACAGCCCCACTGCCTCTGCTGGGCTTCCATCCCCACGGGCTGTCCCTGCTGCTCTGGTGGCCTCTGCAGGCCAGCACAGACTGGAAGGGTTTGGAGCAGTCACTGCAGGACTGGCTGGAACATGATACTGACTGCAGAACTGAAGCTGTGTTATTTCCTAAGAAATGCCTTGCCATATGAAATATTACACAGCTCACTTTCCTGTATGATGGAGGCGTTTGCTTTTGAAAATTCTTGTGCTTTCCTAAGCACAGTGCAAACTTCTGTACCACAGTTGATTTTCCACCCCCACACACTCTGCCCCTTGGCAAAAGACTGGATTCAAGGTCAGTGTTTTAATCTTACTTGCATAATAAGTTATTTCCATCTTGTGTTAGGAGGTCCCTGGTGGCTTTAAAGCCTGTTGTATTGCATAACTTTCAGATTCCTTGGTGATGACTGTAAAAACAGAATGAGAAGAAAAAATGTTATTTGAAAATGGAATCATTTGAATGACAAACCCAATAGTTTTCCTTGATTTACAAAATCCAGAGTAAAAACTTTATTTGCAAAGGAGATTACTGTTCCTATCAGGTATATGGAAAATGGATTTCAGAATGTGAGTTACTCTACACATGATTTTTTTACTGTAGAACTGTTTAGTGTTCACTAAAAGGATGATATTGGAAAGTCGTGTCAGGCTGTTAAATAACACTTGTGTTTTCACCATTTGTACAGTTAGTGGAAACTTTTTGGGATATTTCTATTTACTGTACTGGACTTTATATAAAAGCTGTAATTTTAGCAGACTTCCATAAAACAATAAGAGAGGAATGGACATCTGTGACTGAGATAAGCTCACATTGATAACGTGGTAGAATGAAATTGGAGGGCTTCCAAGGCAAAGATTTTGACAGCAATAGCAGCCCTATACAGCAGCCCAGTGTGTTTGTATCATTTACCAGCAAGTGGAAGTGTTCTCTGCCTGCTTTGCAGCAGCTGACAAAGAACTGATTAGGGATTTTTTAGCAAAATCCGAAATAGAACTTGTATATAATAAAATTTGCTATACCTTGTCTTTGAAGAGGGTATTCACATTTTCAGCTTTTAAAACTTACTTTAGTTAGGCATTAGAAACCAGGACTGCATGAGAAGTTCAGGGTGAGTGAGGTTTGGGGTACCTACAATTAGAAGCCTGGTTTAAAAAATTTCAGTGCTCCCCTGTTTAACTCAGTGCAGTAAGAAGAATTCTTGCATGACTGAAATGTGTTAATTACAATCACTGGTTGTCCACTGACAGAGACAGGGAGCTCTCTCCAGCTTTGAAGATATGAGTTCCCTGTAGCACAGACTTGATTTGTTATTTTTCATCTAGCTAAAGTGCATGAAGCACACACACACACTAAGAACAAACAGGAAAGAGGAGATAGTGAAAAAATATTAAAGCATTTAGACATCTTTATTGAGAGGCACATATGGAAAAGTAATAAGGGCATGCAGAAAGATAAGATGCTTTAAGAGAGAAAACACATCTTGAAAGGAAATATTATTTATGGACTAGGTTTTAGTACTTCTTACATGTTGCATTTCCAATTCTCTGTTTTGGTGATGGAGAAGACAGAACCACAATTTCTCACCAATGTGTTGAGCGTAGGATGTTTACAGCTGCCACCTTCACTTTCTCTTCACATAGGCTTTGGTGGCAGAGCAGCAAACCTCAGTGTCCTCTTTTGTGAGCATGATATGTACTTTGTATCTGGGGTCATAGGAACAGAAAGAAAACAACTAGAATTATCACCAGAATAATGCAATAACTAAAGCATTCTTGCATAAATAGTGCAAGAGGTATGTTAATAAGGAAAGGGCTTCCCTAAAGCATTTCTTGTGTCTTTGGAAGAAGAGTGAGAGGAAAAAGTAATCCAAAAATCATTGACTTCTCACGTGGCTGTAGCTCTGGGTCTTTATTCTGCTGCCAGCCGCTGATGTGCGAGTCTGCTGTGCTGCTCTGTACCCTGTACAGGGTCAGTTTGCATTTCTGGGCCTTTCAGCAATGGAAAGGAAGAGTGCATCATTTAATGTCAAACCAGAATTTCCTTTCTGAAAGTATTTCTTTTGCTTCCTCTCACAGATGCTCTGACCAGGCAAATGTAGGTCACTCTGTTGGCAGGTCTACAGCTAACTTTTAAAAGGACAATTCTGTTATTTCCTTAACAGTAGCCACGTGTTGTGATGCAATTTCTGTGACCTGTTCTAGTCAGTTCTGGTTCCTGGAGGTGGAAAAATGTGTGATTGCTGGACCTTCAGGTTCAAGAAGGTATTATTTTCTCAAGTTGTGAGGCTTTATATTTATTGGCATGAGTGTTTGCTTTTCTTAGTATCTGGAATGAAACCCAGCTCAAGTACTTAGCCACCCCTCCTTTCATTAGTTCTCTCATAGAATGCAAATGTGATGGATTTTACCCCAAGCCCACTATGGTTCTAAAAGCTTATTGTGGGTTGGCGTGTGTACAGAAGAAAGATAGAGAGAGAAGGATTGGATCCTTTTGTAAGGATAAATTTTCCAGAACGATCTAAGAGCAGCAGTGGTAATCAAAGAATTCATGTTGGTAGCACTTGGGGGATTTAAAGCCATGTGAGGAAGGTTTTTATTTTCCTTCAGAATAAAATTCCGGACAGGATCTAGTAGCAATAATTGTCAAATGAGGTTTTCCTTCACAAAATGAGTAGCTAGCTGGGATGGCTGAGGCCTCAGGTTGACTTTTTGCTATCACACCTCTCATCTGGGTATTAATCCCCATGACATGCTCTAGGTCTCATTATTACCAAATCAATATCAATTTTTATTATGCTACTGCAAGCATGCTTTGAGTGGGATTACCAGAAATAACCCCCTAACACTGTACAATAATTGCAAACCACCTAAGCTATCTTAATACTGAACATTTCATCCCTTTCTGAGCTGGGCTCACTGAAGGAGGGGAGGTGAGAACACTGCTGCTGTTTAGTCAGGTACCACTGAATTATTGCCCCATCGGTGAGGGCTAGAAACAACCAAACCTCCCATAAGGAGGTCAGGCATCTCAGCAGAGTTACGAGGTTACTTGCATTGAATTTCTGTTAGTTTACCTGCCAACTGCATGGTTGCATTATTCAATCAGATCTTAAAGAAGAGGCTAAGAATTGCCTGGGATCAGAGGTATTATTGAAAAAGAGGATTGAAGTATTTGGGTTTGAATTTTGAAATCCTATCTCAGTGTTGAAAATTACATAAATGAGGTTATACAGCACTTGCTGAGAGATCAGTAGAAGCAAATATACTAAGTTATTGTACTGGGCATATTGCAGCTATGCTGAACTGGGGTATCAGTGCTGATCTCTGAGGATGGAAAATTTCATTTAAGATAGTCCACATCCCATTAATTAAACCTGTTCCCAAGAGACAGTTTATTTAGTGACCTTATTGATTAATTTTACCATCTCAGAAAAACGTAAATATCTTTTCTCCCTAATATGATATAGAAATGACAGTTTTTGTGGTATAATGTGGTATAATCCATTTTTCTTCAGAAGAAACACTTTTTAGGCATTGTTGGTTGCTCTGTGAATTTTAGCAGTTGAATTTTTTAGGACAGATATGCTCACAATGATTTTACTACTCTTATGTATATGTGATACATGGGAAGCAGTGCATATCCACAAATCATGGTGTGGTTACCAAAGTTACTATGGATGTAAAAAAGGCAGTTAGTTCCCTTGCTTTAGTTCCTGAAAATGCCAATAGTGAGATGCAGTGACAGCCTGCCCTGTTGAACTGCCCTGCAGTGTGCTGGTGAAGGCAGCAGTGTGCTGCAGTGTGGCAGAATTCAGTGCTGCTGAAGGGAACAGTGTGCTGGAGTGTGGCACAAAGTGCTGGTGAAGGGAACAGCGTGCTGGAGTGTGGCACAAAGTGCTGGTGAAGGGAACAGTGTGCTGGAGTGTGGCACAGGTCAGTGCTGGTGTAGGGAAGAATGTGCTGGAGTGTGGCACAAAGTGTTGGTGAAGGGAACAACGTGCTGGAGTGTGGCACAGGTCAGTGCTGGTGAAGGGAACAGCGTCCTGCAGTGTGGCACAGGTCGGTGTTCTGAAGGGATCAATGTGCTGCAGTGTGGCACAGGCTGGAGTTCTGAAGGGATCAATGTGCTGCAGTGTGGCACAGGTTGGTGTTCTGAAGGGATCAATGTGCTGCAGTGTGGCACAGGTCGGTGTTCTGAAGGGATCAATGTGCTGCAGTGTGGCACAGGTTGGTGTTCTGAAGGGATCAATGTGCTGCAGTGTGGCACAGGTCAGTGTTCTGAAGGGATCAATGTGCTGCAGTGTGGCACAGGCTGGAGTTCTGAAGGGATCCATGTGCTGCAGTGTGGCACAGGCTGGAGTTCTGAAGGGATCCATGTGCTGCAGTGTTGCAGGTCGGTGCTGTTGGCCCTACTTTGCAGTGTGTGATGCTCTCTCAGGAGGCTGCTTGAGGCCTTGTGTCCAAACATTTCACAGAGTTATCTGCTCACCGCTGTAAGGCCAGTTTCTAGATCAGTGAGCAGACAGGCATGCATTTTGTAACATGAAACAATCAAAGGGCTCCCTTCTTTCATTCGTGTTTAAGTGATTTTCTCCAGATTGATTTTGAGCTGGTGAAAAGTGAGTTTGTGGAATGCAGAGCAGCACAGGCTGTGGTGCAGTGGCAATGCATGGTGGCTTTTGATGGCAATCAACCTGACTGCTGGGAGCTCTCCTTGAGTAGATGGAAACGTGTTCCCAGATCCAGTAGATCAGTCATTTTTGTTAAAAATGATTCTTGTCAAAGAATCTGCTAAAATACTGTGAGGTATAAACTCACTAACAGTTATGAACAGTGTAAGACAGTTTATTTTGTGAGTTAAGGGGGAAAAAATTTATGGTGGAATCTTTTTAAAGTACACCTTGTTAACTGTGTGCCTAATAATATATAAAGCATGAAAGAAAATTAAAAGCAGTAGGGGGGCTGGAAGGTAAATGATTGACTTGAACAATTGTAGGCCAGTCATAGTTTTGAATTATGGAGGAAATGCCATGGATTAAAAGTGCATGTCTGAACTTATTTTAAGAACATTATCTAGTAATAAAAAAAAGTACATTAAAAAACATATGCCCGTAGTGATCCTGTTAACAGAAACTTAAAAATTAGGACCAGCTTTTTTCCAATTTGACATTTTGTGTCTCCAAGGTCTTTTCCATCTCTTTTTTTTTTTTCTTAAGTACATTTTAAATATTTGAGTAATATTTCAATACCTTCACTGTTAACAGGAATAGCTAATAAGTCACTTTCAGTTCTTTAGAAAAAGAATCAAGGCAACTCTGTACTAAATACTCGAACTGTGAGTAGAGGGGTAGTGTCCTTTAAAACCTGTCAATTAATTACAGTGTAGTGCTGCAAAACATAATTTGCTATGACCTCAAGTATTAGGTTAAATATGGCGTAATTCTCCACAGAAATAGATTTAATTAA
Source organism: Hypocryptadius cinnamomeus (assembly GCA_013400635.1). Lineage (NCBI taxonomy): Eukaryota > Metazoa > Chordata > Aves > Passeriformes > Zosteropidae > Hypocryptadius > Hypocryptadius cinnamomeus. Next base: position 70,737 of record VYZP01072176.1, on the reverse strand, counting down.
GTTAATGTATGTAATTGATTCAGTTATAGATGATTTTGCCTACTAAAAAGCAGTTCTGTTAAAACCATGATGAGTAGAAGGGCTGAAATTTAAGCCAAAGAGCTTTGACAGGGATCTAAGGGGACTCAGCTTCTTTAGAAGTAATTTTCTAGCCAAATCAAAGAACTGCAGTTTTGGAGCATTTTTTGAAATGGAAATTAATAACAGCAACGCCAAAGCACAAATCAGTATAGTTTAAAAGACTTCTGCAGTGATAAATAATGTGGAATATTTTTTGGGAAATAAAGTATAAATAAAATTTGTAACCTGTCTTCTGTCTTTCCTTCCACTTTCATCTTGCACATCAAACCTCTGTTTCTGCTGATAGATCAGTGTTAAGTTCAGCTTGAGTAGGTGCTAGCTCTGGGTTGTTGCTGTGCTGATAGGGCACAACCACAGCCAGCAACACTTCAGAGAATGGATTAGAGGCAGCTGCTGAATTCCCAAGTGAGGAGAACCCACAAGAACCTGGAAAATGCTGGGCCCTGGGCACCCAGAAGGGCAGCGGGACCAGGTTCACTGAGGACAGGGGTTTCCTTAGCGTGTTAGAGGACTTCAGTCTTCGTTCCAGGACAGGACTCCTGGTAAAGGAAGCCTTTGAAGATTTTGTAAAAAGCTTCAAACTTGACCAAACTCTACACAGAATTAAAAGAAAGGTCTAGGTGTTGTTTTTACTCTATCTGAGAATCTGTGGTGAGATTCTGTTATCATTCATTAGTGTGATTGTTGTGACTGGGAATACAGGAAAGAAAACCATCTCCCTCTGCTTGTGGAATTATGTCTGCTAATAGACAAGAAAATTCTAGGGGAAAAAAAAATTTGTAATCCCTATGCAGTTCTTTTTCTCCTTATCCCTGATGAAACTGGTGGCTGAAGGTTGTTACCTTTCCAAAACGTTACATTATTTCTTCAGAAACAGTGAAAGGTTGTGGACTGAAAATGTGAGAAATCAGAAGCTTCTTTGGGTTCATTCTAAGGAAACTTTCCAGCAGTTGTACAACAAGTCTTCCTTGTTGTCATAAATGAGTGGTTGTGCTAATGTTCACCCTTGCAGTTTTTCATTTACTTTGATACTAGGAGATAAGATAAATGAAATGCTGAAAAGCTCATGGAAATACATTCTTTATTCTGCCTGACATCAGAAGAGAAAGAAAACGAGTTGTGCTTCAGCTGGAAGTAAGCCAGGGAACCTCCATTTAGAGGCAGTGGGAGAAATGTAAGGAGAATGGAAGTGATGGAAAAAGGGAAATAATGAAAAAGGTATGTTGGAGAAAGGCTGTGTAAAGAGCACTTAAGAGGTGGAGGCCCAGGAAATTTGTAATCTTACCTGTGTATTTTAAGGACACTGTATATCTTTAGTTCAAAGAGGGTTTCTATTCAATATAAATAACCAACCCACCAGCTCTGAAAGTGCTTCAGTCTTGAAGACCACTTGAGGTTCAAAGCACTGTTCTTAGCATGAAGTCTGTGAGGCAGTGATAATGCATTGATTTGCTGAGGCACACGTTTGCTTATGGCTAAAATTAGGAAAAGCTACGACAACCAAATTCCTTTTTGACACTGCAAATGTGCTAAGAGGGGCCAGTTTCTATTATTCACAGCTGACATATTCTCAGCATGAGAGAAATTGTTAAAAGTTAGAACAGGAAGAATGCTACATCATCATCATCATCATCGTTTGCTACAACCCTTACATTAATAGCACAAAACCTGATTTTCTTACTTGTCTGGGCAAATGTATTTTTTGAAATAAAGAATATATTTAGGTTGGCTTAAGTCCAAAGGGGCCCATCATTTTTGTTATCAAAGTGCTAAAGAGATTTGTCTGAGCAATCAAAGAGGTGTGTGTGTTTATGAGAATTATGCCCAAAGAAAGGAGATTGTCAGGTCTGCATTAAACAGCTGTTATGCCTCTGCTTGAGATGAACACAGTAGATCAGAGATGTCTGCTGGCTGTGGGCTGACATGAGTTACGTAATGCTTTTCTACAAATATTTTTCTGTTAGGCAGTAATTTACCTTTAGATGGTAACTCCATTCTTGGTGGCATTTTTTCCCCCTTTTTGTCCTAGTTGACTGCAAATATTGTTGAGTACTTGCTTTCCTCTTATTCTGTCTTGCTCTTCTTCAGCCTAGGGAACAACAGAAAAACTAATTCTGTGTAATCTCACTCTTGTTTAGGTCTGGCTAAGTAGGCACAAGGCTCACGGGTTCTCTTTCTTTCCTCTCCTGTATAGTTATGGAAAGCTTTTCTTTGCTCCCTTAATACCAAAACCCTTTATACTGCTCTCTCTGCTGTAACTACCAAAAGCTTCCCTCAACAATGACTGTCATGGTCACAGAGCAGATTAACAGGGATAAACAGTTCAAGAGTGCTGGCTGCTTATCTGCCAGGGCAAATCAGCACTATGGTTCACACATCCTGAGCCAGGAAGATTGATTAAAAGCCTCATGTGGCCATAAGGCTGGAATGGGAGGTAAATGACTGTCAGGGTTCCCAGCTAGCAAGAGTCCTGGGAGAATATGAGACTTGGGAAGAAAACAAACCCAAATAAAAACAAACCCAAAGAAAGGTCCCTTTGATCTGGTGGCTGTCTGACATGTGTAGCACTTCTGTTTCTAGAAAATAAGTATGTCAATTTATAATCTCTGGTTTTCACTGGAATTCAAGTCTGTTTTGCATATATATTAAAAACATAAATGTATTTTATGTGCAGAAAGAAAATTATTTTTCTTTAATGTTGTCTCCCTTCCTGGGCTGCAAATGTCACCCAGAATAGCTGTATTCACTCATTGCTCTGAACTGGAAGAAATGTGTTTTGCCAACTTACTTGTCAGACCGCAGTGTTAGGATCAAGGCCTTCTGAGATTCCTAACACATCAAGCTAGACTACATCTTGTTCATATTTATTATAAGTCCTGTAAATACCTAACTGCTCCTTTGCTTATGGAGTCAGTAACTGTTTTCTCTCTCTTTCTCTGTTTTTAGAAGCAGAAACAGAAATCCTATTGGTCCAGGGAAGTATGGCTATGGAAAAGTGCCATACATTTTACCTTTACAAACTGATACTGGCCAGCAGCCTCAGAAGCTGCGGAGGCAGCGACAGTCATCGAGGAACCTGTTCCACCAGAGCCCGAGCCTCATGAGCTCCTACAGCCCAGCAGCTGCTCCTTCCCTGCAGCATGGCAGCCTCTACCAAGAGCCAGTTGGGCCTCAGGCAGGACACCAAGTCCTGGGGCCCTCTGTGTATCAGTCCCCTTCATTCCCTGTGTCCCAGAGCCTGTTCCACGGCGGTGACTCCAACCCTCAGGCCCTGCAGGGACAGCCCCAGCCCCAGAGGGCTGCAGCCATCGTGTGCATTGGTGCCTACAAGCAATACAAACTCTGCAACACAAATGTAAGTCTGCTTTTCCGGTGTTTCGTGTGTTGGACAGCTGTTGGTTTTCCCTACTATGCAAACTGTTCACCTAATCATCAAGTTAAGTTGAATTTTTTTAAAACTTAATTTAGTGATTATTTTTGTGAACTTATTTTAGAGTGTCTTGGGGAATACTGAAAGTAGATCCATAATATTACATTTACCTAATACTGTACCTTCAAGGGATTTAATCAGTCACTTCATCTACCAATATGTACAGTTCTAATTTGATGAAACCTGGAAACATGAAGGAATTTGAGATTAGTAATTGAGAGAGGGACAAACATGGGCTGAACAATGTCAGAGAATGCAATAATGGTGGAAAATTTTAGTTGTAATTGTGGTGAAGAGACGGGGGAACGAATTTAGTGTAAATTTTTCACTTTCATTCAGTGTTGTGATGTTATTTTGATTTTTGTGTGATGAATTTGGGTTTTAATGGTAATTCTTAAGTATGTGATTCACAGTGGTGAGGAGTGGAGCGTGTTGGGTTTGCGTGGCTAGGTTTTGGTAGAGGGGAGGGGTGGAGGGACTGCAGGTGTGGCTTCCACGAGAAGCTGCCAGAAGCTTCCCCCGTGTCCGACAGGGAAGCCAATGCCAGCCAGCTCCAGGATGGAGCCACTGCTGACCAAGGCCACCAGGGATGGCAGTACCATCCCTGTGGTACTGTACTTCTGAGGGGAAAAAGCTGTTGTGCAGGTGTGATGTAGCCAGAGAGCAGAGTGAGAATGTGTGAGCGGAACAGCTCTGCAGAGGCCAAGGTCAGTGGAGAAGGAGGGGCAGGAGGTGCTCCAAGCCCTGGAGCTGAGATTCCCCCACAGCCTGTGGGGCAGCCCATGGTGCAGCTGCCCTGGCCCTGCAGCCCATGGAGGGCACTGGAGCAGGTGATGCCCTGAGGAGGCTGTCACCCCATGGAATGCCTGTGCTGGAGCAGACTCCTGCCAGGGACCTGCAGATCCATGGAGAGAGAGGAGCCCACACTGGAACAGGTTTGATGGCAGGACTTGTGGCCCTGTGGGGACCCACACTGGAGCAGTTAATGAAGAGCTGTAGCCCATGGGAAGTGCTCACATTGGAGAAGTTTGTGGAGAACTGTGTCTTATGGCAGGAACCCTGTCCTGCAGCAGGGGAAGGGATCTTATCCCTGAGCAGCAGCAGAAACCACCTGTGATGATCTGACCATAGCCCCCATTTTGTCTCCCTACACCATTGAGGGAAAGAGGTAGAGCTGGGAAGAAGGGAGGGCTGGGGGAAGGTGGTTTTGAGACTTGTTTTACTTCATGCTCTGATTTTGGTTGGTGATAAATTCAGTCAATTTCCCCAAGTCAGGTTTGTTCTGCCCATGACAGTAATGGGTGTGTGATCTCTCCTGATCCTTATCTCAACCCATTAACCCGTGGTTATATTTTCCATTCCCTGTTCAGTTATGTTGGGGAGTGATAGAGTGGCTTTAGTGGGTACCTGTCACCCAGCCAGGGTGAAACCACCACAGTCATTGACAAGCCTAAAGTTTTTCCATGAAAGAAACTGAAAAATGGAGTTTGGATAAGCCATGTTATGAAGGCTATCTACTTCTCAGTCCCATAAGATGAGGTTATCCTTTTGTGAGTGCCAGTCATGTTCTAAACAGCATTTAGAGACAGCTCCCAGTAGCCTGGAGCACTCCAGTGCCTTTCTGTGGTGCTCTGTGCATTCTGTTTCAGATGATACTTTTACCAGCATTCAGTTCTACGTGCTTTGATTTTAACTTCCTAATTTATTGGAGTGAAAATCTGTTCTGTGTTAATTTTTAAATAAGACTTAATCTGTTATTATTTGGTTCTGAATGTTTGTCTGGGTGTAGCTCCATGCTCCGGGCAGTCTCCCATTGTATGTGGGAGGCAAGTGAGGTTTTGTTCTTTGTCCCCATTAGTGGTTTTCATCCTGCTAAAATTTCCAGTTTCTGCCTGTGCCCTTTTAGTATTTCCCAAAGTATGTCTTCCTAATACGTTTTTCTTATTTGTCCTGCTAATCTAACTTAGTGTTGCAAAGATGAAGAAGTCTGTATTTGGATATTAGAAGCAGAATATTCAGGAGAGATCTGGATAAGTTGACATGACAGTCCATATTTTTTTGGGCGGGTGAACATCTGATTCTTATGCCTCCTAGAAATCCTGATTTATTTAGTGGAATCTGCATAGTGGAATATGTAACAATGGAACATAGGATAACAAAAACACAGCCTAAAAAAATCAGATGAGTTCCTTTTTGCTACTTAGTTATAACTCTTGCTTTATTTATGAATAAAGTCCATTGATTGAGACTAGAGCAGTTGATTGAAAAGACCTAATGTCAAGAAAGCTTTAGTGTATTTGTCTGGAATGGAAAACATGAATTGCTAATTTGAGCCTCTGAGAATAGTCTCTGGGACAAATTCCTCTTTCGAAAAACACTTTCTGTTTTTTGAAGGAAATGGGAAATGACCTTAGTGCATGGGCATTAATTTGGAAAGTTTTCTGAGCTAAATTTGCTCACTGTGTCCAAGCGATACACAAATGTCCCAGTCTTTATTTCATCCCTCACACATCAGTGCACAAAGTTGGACAGTATTCTGCCTGACTTAATGTGACAAAATTGTTTCCAGGAAAGGAGGTCTTTTCAGAGGGCAAGGGGTAAGAGATGAGGAAGTTAGAAATGAGGTGGAAGAAAGAAGTAATCCGAGATTGCCAGGGTACGGAGAAGGAAGCTTTGTAGAAAGCGTTTGTTGAGAATGGCAGGTGGGCTGGAGAGTAGAGGGCAGTGAACTTGTGAATTGGACAGTGGTTGGACATGCAGGTCAGCATGGTGAGTGGCTTGGCCATTGGCAGATTTCTTTTGATAGAAGAGAACAGGAGTGAAAATATTTTCATGTTAGTTTTAGAATCTGCTGTTTAAACAGAAGAATTCGACAGATGAAGAAGAAACATAGATGAGCACACTGCTGCTGCCTCTTTGCCATTGTTGCTTGTATAAATACAGTTACAAAGAAATCTCTAGTACAGGAGACTTAATAGCAAAGAGAAATTGTAGCTGAAGTAGCTTCTCCTAGGCATAGAACTCTACATAATTATATTCTTTATTTAGTAATGTTTCTGTTACCCTTGGAGAGGCTGTAATTGCTATTCAGGGTTATTTTGCTCCCCAGAATGTGGTAATTAATGTAATTATAAAAAAGAAGTTGCTAAGAACAGTTTTAGTATAAGGCCAGGATGAGAACAAAACAAGGCTGATAGTGTTTCACTTTGTTTGCTTGTTCTTCCTGATTAAATGCTTCTGCACGCGGGCTTTAATTTAATTTATCAGCAGCGACATGTACCAATGGTCTTGCCAGCAAGCAGAGAACAGTATATTTTTATTTCTTTCTTCTCTTCAGTTCTTCCTGGAGCATACCAAAACTGAAAATCTCATTTATTAGAAGTATTCTGTTAACCCTTGTCCTGGTGTTTGGCCACTCCCTCTACAGTTTCTCCTGAGGGCAACTAATTAATAACAAATTAAGTTAATCTGCCTTGGTCCATTAGGTCATTTCCTCATTATTGTACATTTATTGTTTTTTCATTGATAGCTGAACTCATTTCACGTGACTGACAGGTTGATTCATTAAAGGTAAACTTGTGAGGTTTGGTTAGGGAGAGCCTGGGAAGTGCTTGTATTTGTTCAAGTGTTCCTGCAGGTCGTTAAACCTATTTTCTTATTATATAAGTGGCTTCCCCTGTTCAGCACCTTGCATACAAGCTCACCTCAGAACACACAGCTGCCTGTCACCCTCTTTGGCAGGAAACAGGCAGCAAACATCTCTCCTTACCTCACAAACAGCTCTGGCTGATCTAACTGAAACCATAAGCTACCTGCAATACAACAGGATTCTTCCAATGTAGTCTCAATTCCTTCAGAAATAGGGAAGTGGTGAGTAAATCTCCCTTATTTCCCCCTGCATTAAAGGAGAAGGAATTATATGCATGTGTGGTTGAAGTAGAATTTGAATTCAACCTTCTTTGTGTGGTTTGTCACCAGAACAAAGGAAGCAACTCAAATGGAACATTTGTTTACTGAGCACTTTGTGTAATTAATTGTCTCGAGCATTGCCAAGTCACTAGCTCTTCATGAGTGCCTGAATGTGTGAGAATATATTTGTAAACCAAGTCCAGGCTGCAGGTCTCTTGGACAGTGTACACAAGGGAGCTTTCAGGCTTCTGGATATTCCAGACTACTTAAGGTAGTTTCGACTGATGCTGAAAATGGTGGCAAGCATCAGCCCTTGATTATTCCCCAGTACAACTTTTTATACCTTTTTTCTCACATGCATAACACCTGTGTGCCATTTTACTCTTTTGTGGTTGGTCAATACACATCAGCATTCCACGCTTCTTCTCCTTCAGTGAGAAGCCAGTTGTGTTGTGGAGAAGTGTCTAGATAGGATCAGAAGACAATGACTGCTTTTACTTTCTTGGCCTTTCTCTCCAGCTATGCCTGCTATTAATGTGGTAGCACAGTTATGGAAAAGCTGGCTTTTGGTTCTGAATAAGAGTCCTCTGCTTGGATCTGTGCTTCTGTGTGCAGAGCTTTTGAGAGTGGCACCTGAGCAGGGAATGGGGAATACTTGAAAAGACAATTTTGGAAATGGAAAGAGGTTTTACAGTAGAAGAGATGAGGTGAGGTAAAAGACTCAGGATCAATCCTCAGCTCTATCAAGATGGGACAAAGGAAAATATTTGGTTTTCCAAAGAGTCTTATTGATGATACTGATGCTGAGTTACAGCTGTGCCATTGAAAGGCTTTTTTTGGATGCAGAACCCTAATTAAATAGAATTACAATGTTCTCCAGGAATGTGTTGAGTCCATTAAACAGTGATGGGCTTTTCTGTCACCTAAGGATATAGGTAGGCATTGGCAGGGTCCCCTGGCACCTGGGATCTTGGGCCATCCACCAGCTCACTGGTGTTCTGCCCAAGCAGTTTTGAAAATTTTCCACTCTATATAGAAACCATTTCACTTTCTATAGAAACTGAAACAGTGCTTCAAGTTTTACCTAAGGTAGAAATGGAAATGTTTAATTTTGTATGGAACAGAAAATGTAATTCCCAGACAAGTCTTTTCAGAATTGATATGGGGTGCTGCAAGTATGCAATCTTTAATGTAGTTGGGATGCTCACACATTCAGGTGAAGACTAACAAAAGCCTATGTATTTCTTGGGTGAACTTTTTCTTTTTTTTTTAAGACTGAAAAGCCCCTTCTTATTCCCAAGGAGTTACTGTAGGGTTTATTTATTCTCCTTTTGAGATTTGTATAGAGTAGGTGTTTGACATAAGTGGCAAAGTGGGGTTAAGATGACATATCTTTTCCTGAGGAAATTTAAACTTGACTTTATGTGAGGAATTTTCCATGCAAACACTGTGGGATTGTGTGTAGGTTTGCTAGTCTGACATTCTGTGGGTGTATAGGAAACTTATTGAAAGCTTGCATTACTTTGGGCTGTACTGTCCTTCTTTTTGAATGTTTTGCTATTTGCAGCAGAGGTGTGTAAATATTAATTCAGAATGATTTGTCACCAGTACAGGCTGAACTTACCAGAGGCTGGCACAGAGATATTGCTTGTAAAGGGTCTCATGTAGTTTGATCAGTTTTCATTTGTCTACAAAAGAGTCACAGAGAGACATCTTTGATGAAGCTCTTGGACCACAATTGTTCCCTCTGTATCTCTGCACTGTGGTTATGTGACATCCCCTTCAACACCTGTATTAGAAAGTATTTTGCATTATGACATTCTTATTAGAGCTTAAATAATTATGGGAAACTGTCTGCTGTAAATCATCAGGAAAAGTATGTTGGGGTAACTTTTAAAGCTCTCTCCAAGAGTTTTATTGTGCAAGTGTGCTCTGTACTTGTGGCAGTAACACCGAGTTAGCTGTTTTACATAAAGTCATTATTACTAGATTAATTACTAACGTTGTAAAATGTTCATAAGTCCAAAATTACACAATTCAGAAAACCTTGATGTCTAGAGCCTTGGTGGTTTTAATTGAAAATTGAGTTACTTAGTTTGATCAATAAATCTAAGCCACTTTAAACTAATTAAACATCTAGGAGCCCAGGAGTCATGCCCTGTTGTGACAAGAACTATAAAAGCACAGACCAAAAGGAAAGGTGCAGGTGAAGATTTGGTCATGTATACATGGCTACAGCCAGGTCCTGTATTCTCCAGCTCAGGGAGAAGTGACCAGTGGGATCTGTAACATTCTTACAGATGAGATCTTTGACTTTATTCAAGGGCAGTGAGACATAAATAAAATACAGTAGAGCCTAGGATAGAATAAACACCTTAAGGCCATAAAACAGAAATATTCCAGTGGAAAACGAAGGTTGAGATTATGTATCAGTGGTAAAAAATCTACTAAATGTGTTAGGCAGTTCATACATTCAGTGCCATTGGTAGGTTTGGAGTTTAGCTTGAACGCTCAGGGAGCTGAATTTTCCAGGGACACTGTCAACTTCCCAATATGTATTTTCTTGATTTTTAATGTATAAGAGTACTTCAGAAGGTATGGTTAACAGTAGTACTTCAGTATTTTATGGTACTGCAGGAAGCACTGAGCTGCCTTTTTCTTCTGTGAGGTTTGTTTTGAAGTTCTGAGCCTGTTGCATGGGTTGCATGGTGTAGCTGGAGAAGTCTGCCTCAAGTGGAGTGAATTTGTGTCTGTGAATAGCTCAAGATTCAGACCCTCATTTTTGTGTAATGGCAATGTGACATAAAAATGTTAGTAATTCATCTAAGTGCCTCAAAATCAAAATACAAATCAGTTGCCTAAAGCTCTTCTAACTTCCTGGTGAACTTTGAATGGGAGGTTTCATGTAGCAGTTGGAATTGTCTAAGTTACCTTGCTAATTCTTGGAATAAATGGAATACATGTGTCTTGGAGAAGAGGAAAGAGGAAAAAGATCCACAGTTATTCCATCACTTCATCAGTTATGAATAGCAGCATTAGCACTTAAAATCCTGTGGAGTGATTTGGAAACTTCATTGGGATGCTTGTTGAAATGGAATAGGGGTTTTTGTTCTTCAGTAGAACAGGACTCAGGGTGATTTAGGTTGCCTGGTTATCATTCAGACGTAACTGCTGTGCCAAGTTTTAAAGAGGAAGCTCATCAATGAAAATTGGGACTTCTGAGTTGTAACCAGATGGTTGCATTCCTGATACATCTGTAGTTTTGTTTAATAGTGTATTGTAAATTTGAGCAGTGTCATTTATCAATATAGGCAAGTGTTGTGGGAGAGATTTGAAGGCAATCCAGCTTGTCTTTGTTTCTTCTTGTCGATTCATATTGACAAAAGTGTTTGTCTGAAATTCCGGTGTGGAATTTTTCAACACTCACATAATTTGAACAAGAAATGTGCTTTTTATTCATATGTCAATTTAATTGTATCCAGGTTTTCAAAGCAGAGGAGGCTGCAGATGTCAGAGTAAATTTACAAAAATCTTTTTAATGCTGTTTTGATGAATATTTGTTAACTATTCCCATTAATTACAGGTATAAAAACCGCGGTCTGTCAGATGTCAGTGTCTGCTTTGGCACATGAAAGGAGTAGCTTTTTCCTGGTATTTTTAGGGGATTAGTTCAGTTATTGCTGATATCAGTGCATAAGTTCAAGACATTTTCAAGACAGACAGAAGGAAAAGAATATACATTACATGAATACAGGATCTTGCAGTGAAACTACCACCAGTGCAATCCCACTCCTCTCTTGTACTGACCAAGGCAAGTAGAAGAAGAAGGAAGTGCAGGAGAAGCTGCCAGAGTTAAGCTATGGACACTGAAAAACCTGTCTGTTAGCAGTGCTGTCAAGTTTTTAGTTTTAGTTTTGTAGGTTTTGGGGAAAGGGGGAGGTTTTGGTTATTTTTTTGTTTTGCTTTGGTTTTTTGTTTTGGTTTGGTTTTTTGTTTTTGTTTGGTTGGTGTGTGTTTGTTTGGGTTTCGTTTTTTTTTTTTTTTTTTTTTTTTTTTTAATTTTAGAATTTTTAAGCAGGGGTTGGAAACAGCAAATTGCCAAAACTTGTGTAGAAAGTTAGGAAACATAAATGTTGAATTATGTCTAGGCAAGCATTGCCTAACCACAGACTAGGGATGGAAGTCCAAAGCCTCTCCCCAGAAGTGGTCTGAAAGAAACCTGGCACTGCAAGCCCTGCAGTGCCCAGAGCAGGTAAACAAACCTTTTGCATATGATACATTAAGAGCTAACTGCCTACAGAACAATGCAAACCCCAGAAATAATTGAAATTGTGGTGAGATGAAAAAATAACAACAAAACCCAAAGCAGTCTGGTGTGCTCTGTCTCATCTAATTCATCTAATTAATCAGATGTGCTGTCTGTCCAGGTGCAACACGGGCAGCATATTGCACATGTAGAGACATACAAGTGTAATTAGTGAAACAGAGCTTCTGTCTAGTGATAAGGCTCTTTATCTTCAAACTCTTGACTTACATTGATGGAAAAATCGATCCTGCGTGCTTTATATCTGTCAAGCAGTCACTGGGTGATCTGTAGGGGGAAGAGGCCAGGGAAACATCTCCTGCCATGTTCTGCAAACCAGCTTTGGCTTTTGGCTGCAGCATTCAGTAACTTGCCAGCCAACCCACATACTGCTTTTCTTGAATTTCTGTTTGCATCTTCATTTGTTAAAGACAGCAGGGAGTGCTGATGGTCTTGATGGCTTTTTTGAGACCTCAGTTTGGGTCACTTTCTGAGGACAGTTTTTTTGGATGATGTGAGGTTTTAGTTTAAGCAGCAAAATGCCATTAGAAGGACAAAGTCAAACCTGCAGAGGTTTAGAGCTTTCAAAACTGGAGTTTTGTGAGCAATCCTCTGGTAACTCCTGTGTTAAGAAAACTATTTAATTACCTGATAATATAATTTTTTACCCCAGGGTCCCTGCATAGATCAAGTACTTAGTTATGACTGATACACTACTCAATGTTATTCTCTTTCTATTCAGCCTTTGGCTTCCTGCCTTAAAAATGCTCCTTGCAGAAGGTGAGAAAAAAAGGCTTCTCTAAGGACTAGTTGTTGATACTATTACTGCAGTGTTTGCTTTAAAATTCACGAAGCTGCTGTGTGATAGCAAGACCTAATATGCTGTAAGAAATGGAGCTGCCCTATGGAAGAACGAAGTTTAAGAGAAGTGTTCCATAATTAGTGCTGCTTGTCAAGTAGTTTGAATTGAATATTTTCCCCCATGTTCAGTATCATATTTATCACTTGGCAATAGTCAAAGCAAAATTTGCATTGCCAAAACTGTAATTATGATTTGGCAGCTCATCTGCAAAACAGGTCCAGAGGTTTTCAGTCAGACCCCCAAAACAGAAGGTACATAGTTCACAAATTGAGAAAGGATTGGATTAAGTAATTGCACCATATGTGACTTTTTTCCCCTCAAAACTGGTAGAGTAGCTATTCCAGAAACTGCAGACTATCCTTCATGTTCCTTATTCTGTATGTCCATTTATACCTACCGGGTTTTACAGTGAATGAGACAGAGATTATGTAAATAACCCTTCCAGCTAAACATTCCCCAGAGTAAGTCCATTGTGCACACTGAATGAGTCAGAGATCTTATGGGGAAAATGGTATGCAATCATGGAATTGAGAGCAGGACCTCACAGGCAGGAAGAGCCAAGTGATACAGTAATTGCATGGAGAGTCTCTTCCAATTTGAGATTAAACATTCTTTTAAGGCCCTGTGACTTACTTTATAGTGTTTACACAAACCAAAAGCCTTCAAAAGCAGAATGCCATCATGAGGTACATCAGTATTCGCAGAACTCATCAGATCATTGCAGCTGAAGCACTGGCACAGGGAGTTTGCCCTCTTGAGTACCACAGGGCAGGGAAATGCTTCTCTGTGGTGTGCTTGGGTCTTTCTCATCACAGGTGTTTCTGCACAGACAGATCCTTCCCTCTGGCTGGAGCTGTCCCACTGTATTTTCTCCTTAGTCACACTTCTCACTTCCTTAGTACCTTGTCTCATATTTTTCATCTTTTCTCCCCATCTCTTCTGCCTCCAGTTCCTCCTTTTTCTGTTTAGTTCCCTGTTTCTTTGCACTTTCTTCCAGTTTCACTTTCTTCTTCTCAGTACCTTTTTCAGCTGACTTGCTCATCCATCCTCATCTCTTGAATGTCAGTCCCCAGATTTATCTGTTTTTCCAAAGTATTCCATGCATTTTACATACAGGCTCAAGTGGTTATTAAGAGCAGAAGAGAGATGTTTTCATTTTCAGTCCTTGCCCTATTACAGACCTCAGGAGCACTTTCCAATGGCTGCTGGAAAGCTTCTCAGCCTCTTTGAGCCTCAGGTATGGAACACACTTTTGAACAGACTGTTCCCCCAGGTTAGATGCAGAACTTTAACAAGTTTTGATTGAAAGTGTACAAAGTACATTATCAGCATTATTTTTAAAATTCTTGTGGCCTGACTATACTTGAGTGCATTTGTATAGAAAGAGCAGAGGGTACATTCTTGACTAAAAACCCACTTTCCTGGCTGAAATAATTTCACTCATTAAAATAGAATAGGCAGTTACATTTGGAAAAAAAAAGTCAGAATTGGCAGCATGGGAAAAAATAAAACACTTTTTCCTTTTGTTTTCCTTTGGGCTCATTCTGGGATGAAATGCTTCAGTCAAAAAAAGAAAAAGAGACTAAAACAGATAACAGGAGTGGAAAGTCTGAGAGGCTAAAGTTGGACAAACTCATCAGTAAATGGACAGTGCTACCAGCTGCAGCTATATTAAACCATTCTAAAATAAGACAGATGTATCTGCCAGTTGGTTTGAGGTGCCTTTTTTTTCTTTTTCTTTGAAGTATATGACCTAGGAGGAAAGAATATATCACAGAAACAGTTTAAGTGTGTGTTGTATCAGAAACTCATTTTTGATGGAAACATGAACTCTAAAATCTGAATAATGCTGCAGTTTCTATTTCCAGACTGAGTTCCTGCAAGCCCAAAGTTGTTTTTAAGTTGCATTTACATTGCTGTAAAGTTGTTCACTTTTTGTGGAAAACAAATTGTTCCACATCCTAGATTTTGGTTTTTTTCCTAACAGAACCAAAATAAATTGTCCCAACAGACTTATTTCAAATTCCCCCTGGTTGTAGTAACAACTATACATTAGCCTGTATGTTTCTGTCTCATGTAACACCACATTGACATTTCTGTTGCCTGGTTGTTATTTAGACCAGAGCTCGTTCTCTAAAAATATTGTGATTACTGCTGCAATATGAATTTTTAATTAAAAAGTAGATTATCGTGGTAATACCAATCAGAAACTTCCTTAAACTTTTAGTCCTCCTGCCGGGAACCATTCAGGTAGTGCCTCCTCCCACACAAAGAGCAGTCATTTAAATGGAATGCATGAAATTGAGTTTCCATTGAAGTCGATTGGGCTTTCATGGAGAAAACTGCTGGAGGATTACTCCTGCCCACTGCTGAAGCTGGTAGAATGAGAGTCACATAAAAACTGCTCCCCAGAAGGAACAGCAGCTCCAAGAGCAATACTTTATAAAAATGTAATAAAATACTGCTGGAAATCCTAGAGTAGATGTTTTGTCATAGTGGCATAATTTCCTACAAACTATGAGGACTAGATACATCAACTTTGCTTAAAGTCTGTCAACTTCACTAAAGATGGATCAAGCATGAGTTTGTGTCAGGGTCTTTCATAGCTGATACTGGTGGTGCCTTTCAGAGAGGGTTTTGGAGTGACTGACATTTCTAGTATAAAGAAGGCTATTGCTAGTATATGAAAGCAACTATTCTTAGTACATAAATCTCCAGTTTTCTGAGGACTGATAAAACATGTTCCATTTTGCAGGTGTATTTGAATAATGTAGACAGATGAGACAGTGCAAGATGATGGAGCTGGAAGCTTCCATGTTAAGGCATTGTTCATTTGAACCAGATTGTGTGAAATGGAAGTAGCTTTCCCTTGATT
Organism: Hypocryptadius cinnamomeus; assembly: GCA_013400635.1. Classification (NCBI taxonomy): domain Eukaryota; kingdom Metazoa; phylum Chordata; class Aves; order Passeriformes; family Zosteropidae; genus Hypocryptadius; species Hypocryptadius cinnamomeus. The sequence goes on along the minus strand of VYZP01072176.1, from coordinate 55,277 downwards.
TCCCATTAAATGAGGCAATAGCTTGCAGTTTAGGCACCTTGAGCACTGTGTAGTGTTTCTATAAACAGGTATTTGGTTGGAGGGATTCTTGGATCTGTGGGATTTTTTAATGCAGCATATTTATATAGAAAGGTGATAGCACTCTTGAGAGGGGGAACAACAGCTGTACAAAGCAATTATGATTTCTGCTGCAAATGGCAAGCTTTTGATGCTTGCTTGGGAGCATGGAAGGAATATTCTGTGTAAACTCCAATCTTGATACTGAAGTAGCTCTTTGCTCAGGGGCCTGGATACTAAAAGAAATTTGGGACTGTAAAGTAGTAACTATATTAAAAAAACCCCAACTTTAAAAAGACCAGTCATCTGGTGTTTTGCTGGATCAAAAAAGACTAGCAACAGTCTTCAGTGTGCAGGTGTGAGTTGACATAGGCCTGACTTTCAGGACATACTTGTGTATCTCTTTACAGCAGATAATGCTCTGTTCCAGCATGGTCTGTTTCCAGTTCTGTTCCATTTTCTAACTGCTCAACTTCCATCTTATAGAAACCAATTATTGTTTCTCAGAATTTTTTGGTTGGTTGGTTGCTTAGTTTTTTTTGGAATAGTATTTGTAAAATTTTAGCATGAAACATAACTGGAGTATTTTCTTGACACATTTTTGGTATTGCTGAGGAAATGTACTGTTAATTTTCCTATTATAGCTCCTTGATTAGCCCCTCCTAAGGTAGTAGTTCCAAATGTTTCCAGTTGTGCACATTAGATCATTGGAGATGCTTTGTGTGGGATGGACGAGTGACTAAGATTTTATTTAAAACCAAAGCTAGACTTGAATCTTTTACAAGTTGCTGTAAATCTGAAATAAAATAAGTTATTTCAGTTTAATCAGATGGATCTGTCAGTGAGAATTTAAAAAGAAAAAGCCACAAACCTGTGATGTTAAGCAGAAATACTTCTTTTTCCATCTGTTTGGTTGAGCTTTCTTCCCCATTATTAGACAGACTGCATTTTCAGATGTAAAGTGCTACAGAATGGAAAAAACGTAAAGCAGTAATAGATGCACTTGCCACATTATGCATTAATGCCTTCTGTGTCTGATAGATTGCAGTTAATAAAGATCAGGTTTGGGTAGCACTTCAAAGACTTTTCCAGTTAAATTCAGAGGACCTTCTTGTTGCAAAGCTAAAATATTAATGGAAAAAAGTGTTCTCAAGTTGCAGGCTGGGAGGGCAGCAGTTCCCTGGCCCGTGGCAGTGGCAGCCAGCAGGCAGCTGGGGCAGGCAGGCACTCTGTAGCTGTGCCAGGGCCCATCTTCCTTGATCCAAACACAAGCTCATTGCTACCTGGATGGGATTTGGGTAGAAGTACAACGATTTTGTATTGTGCACACATCTAAGGTAATCACAGGCAGCCCTTGAAAGGAAGGAGTGAGGGGGAAGAGAGAGGCTGCAATCCCCTGTAGCTGCCACGGGCTCTGCACAGCCTGGAGTGTGTGGCTAGTGGAGCACATTGGAGTTTACAGTGACTGTCATTACTCTGCTTGTCTCCACTGCAGCAGACACCGAGGTGTAAAGTCATGGCTTGAGGCAGTGCAGAGTCTGCCAGTACAGGTGCTCCTTCCTCATAAACTTGTGCAGATACCACTGCATTCCCAGATGGAAATTCTCATTGCACGTCAGGCCAGACATTTACAGTGCACTGTCTGTGGCTGTGCACTGTAACCAGAGCTGGCTAGCACTATTTTTACTGCAGAGCTGTTCTTCACATGCATTTTAAAGTTTCTTGCACATTTTGGTTTTTCAGGAGCATCAGTTCCATTTGAATTGTGTCTGGTATTTTGTGCCACAGATATCTAGACATATTTAATATGCCTTATATTTTTTTTTTTTTGGTTGGCAGATAGTTGTATTTATGTTCTCTTATAATTTTATACAACTAGAACTGTTGGGGAAATAAGCATCTCTGGGATTTTAAATGGATAATTTCTCTCTTTCAGTGTGTGTTCAGCTGGACAAAACTAGGTTGCCTTGAGGTACTACCTATGGGGGAAGCAGGGTCCTTGGCTATGCAAAGAGAAACAGCTTAGCTGGAAAATTAACATTTGAAGGACCCTGCATTCCACTTTCTTACGTGGACTTGGAACTTCTGTAGGTTTCAAGAGAAACGAGACACCAGCAGTTCAGAGCAGAAGTTCAAAGTTCACTGCAGAAATGGTGGCTTGTTGTGTAAAGAACTGGAACTTATAGACTATGCATACTGAAGGACACAGTACATTTAAGAGTAAGCTCTGCAAAGGAAAGAACAATTTCCAGATGACTGTTTCAGAAACAAGTATTTAAATTATTTTTCTTCAGAGATGTGTTTTTCCTTTGGGATACCAAAGGGTTGATATGATTATATAGAACATCACTACAAAAATGAAAACAATAGTACAACTAGATTATTTGGACTTAATTAAACATATAGTATTGCACACAGAGAAAATATTAATTATGAATTATGTCTGAACCTGGAGAATCAAGAAGGGATATGGGGCCTTGGAAAAAGCATTTGCCAGTTCCTGTAGGTCATAAGAATGAAACATTGCCAAAAATCTTAGTCAATGTTTTAATTGCCTGTAGAGGTGGTTTCAGGACCAAATCGGCCCTTTACACATTTCCAGAAGTGTTATCTCAGTGCAGCTTTGACACAGTTTTGCTAATGGCAGATGTGAGCCCACAGCTGGCAGATTGATAATTTTCTGGTGTTTTGCCAGCACTTCTTTAATTAAAGCGAGTGTCAAGGATTTGTTAAAAAGTGTGCTTTTCAAATGTTAACCAAAAGCTAAAAAGCTAGCAGGGTGGTTTCTTTGTTTTATAGTCTTAACTGTAGCAGCAGCTCATTTTAAGAAAACTTTAATGGTACATGACAAAGAAAATACTATGTATCGCTGTCGCTCAGACTACTTTCATACCTGCATATGTCAGAAGAGACTGAGGCATAAATAAAGCCACTGTTTCCAAAGTACAAGGTTTCTATCAACAGCAGGCACAGTGCATTTCAGGAAGTTTGGCCCTCGGTCCCACAAGACAAAGGAATACTTCTGAAATGTACTCTTGAGTGCTGCCTGCCTCATCACGGCTGCTGCTGGTGATTTCCTCACGCTCTGAAGGCACAGGAGGAAAAGCCGAGGTGTCCTCCTTGAAACAGCCGTGTGCAAGTGCAGCAGGGGCAGCTCTGAGACACCTTACCCTGTGAAAATACCAATATCCAGCATTTCAAAGGCACTTTGCTGAGTGCGGCCCCAAAGGCTACATTTACATCAGTGTGTTGTCCAAGCAGCATAGTTTAAGTAGGAGAAAGATCATCTAAAAACATACAAATTTATGCATTCTAGGTGCTGTATCTAATTTTACAGGGCACAGCTGAAAGAGCAATAATTAAAAGACCCTCTCCCAGCAGAGAGTATGTATTTCTAGATAATTTATATCTGCCTCTACACAAAGGAATCTGAGATTTATCTTAGTAGATGCAGAGTATATTTTTTGCTGTTTTGGCTTCCCTAGTCTCAAAAAGGATTCCCTTAATAACTCCCTTAGTAATCACAGGACAAAGTTTTTGAGGGAAAAGAATGACGTTCCAGATCTGTCAGTAACAAAACCCTGAATCAAAGTCAACATTTTGTTTACCAAAACACTGTTTTCAAGTCTCTAGCAGGCAGCACAATTTTAATGCCTTGATGTCACTGAGGGGAAACGGAGGGAGAATCACACAGTAAGTTAAATATTACAGCAAAGTTCATTCCAAAAGTCTCTGGGAATTTCTGGAAAGAGATCTGGGCTGTTTAAATCCTAGTAGCCTGGCTTAGCCAGAGAACATTCTTCACCTGCAGACACGCCAATGTGCCTGCCGGTTCCAGCACAGTGCCCTTGGCGGCGGAGCTGCGGGTGGTGCTGCAGCCCCAGGGCCGCCTCCAGCTCCTGTGGGGAAGCGCATGGTGAGCCTGGAAGGGACAGCTGTTAGACACTGGAAACAGGGGCTGCCTTTGGGCTTGCCATCTTCTCATCACAGATGGAGTTCTAGTCAAGCTGTATATGACAGAAATAGTAATTAGATTGAAGTGTAAAAATAGCTTGTATTCTCAGGGAATAAATAAAAAAAATGAGGATCTACAGGAGCCCCTATACTGAAGCTTCACTTTGGATTGTACAGGGTAATACTTTTTTTATTTTAGTGGTTTTCTGCCTACAAAAGCACTAAAAAGCCAGAGAGGCCAAGAGAAATTGCCTGGCACTCTTAGGTCTTCTGAGAAAGGCTCAAGGATTTAATTTTCAGGGAGGCTGAGCTGTAGGCAGCATAAAACTGTCATTGCATTCAGCTGTGCATTAACAATTTAGGTGGGGTTAGTAAATGGTGCATAGATGTTAACTAGTATATATGTAGAGTATAATATAACTCTTAAGCCTTGGTGATTCATGAACTGTTGTAATTTTGCCCACTTGTACTTCATAGCTAAAGAATATTTTAGAAGACATTAAAAATATAAATTAATATAATCTGTATCAAGAACAAAGCAAAATGTTTTTGCAGACCAGATTGTTCAAATTTTACCTCAAAATTTTATGTTGCAATTAAACCTTGATGAATGAAATGAAGGAAGGGCAACTGAGTTGAGGCTTCTAAAGTAGCAGGGATGTTCTGAGTTAGACTGTTCTTCTGATTTTTGCTTGATCCACACAGAGTTTAGTGTATTTGTCTGTCTTTGGTCCTGCTTTAAAGCACTGAGGTCTCTGTCTTGTGGGTAACTGTCAGTAAGTTTAAAAACAGAAATTGTAGCTATATGAAAAGGATCTTAGAAGGGATGGGTGTCACTATTTGTTGGCAACAGCAATAAATATTTTGATATTTTTATTCATACATTGCCTGCAGTTGGTATGAGCGGGGTGTACAGGAAATGGTTTATGAGCCAAAAATACTGGTACACGAGAGCATGAGCTCAAGGGTCAGAAAAGGAAAAACAAGAAGCAACTAAACTTCACAACAGGCTGGTAGAAAACGTGTGCCAAAAAAAAGGGAAAAGCATTCCAGAAAGAAACCCTTCAGGCTGACTTCTTGGCTGGTACAAACTGATGTTTGTTCTGCTGTAACTTAGTGTAGTGACCCTAATTTATGCCAGCTCAGGTTCTGTCCCTTCACCTTTAGGATATGTGCAATAATTGGTTTCCGTGAAAAATACATTTCCTTGCCTTGGATGGTGGTTGTGGTGAATAAATGTTCTGCATTGCTGTGCCACACACGGAAGGAGCTGTGCTTCAGTTGTGGGAATGTAGCTTTGCTTTCTGTATTTGGCACTAGAAGGGCTTTTGGTCCCACCCTTCCAGTGTGGTGGTTCGTGGTCCTACTTTCAGGGAAGGCTTTTTGTTTGTTTGGTTTTGGGTTTTTTTGGGTTTTGTGGTTTTAAACATTTTTATTAGATGGTTTGTTGGGGAAAGCAGTATTTGCATGTACTTGGAGATCTCAGAAGGGTGGGCGAAGAAGCACAGATGGCTGCTTGGCCAGAAACAGTGTTTATTCTAAAAGATTTGTTACCATGATTTTAGTAGAAGATAAAGTAGTCCATGAACCTTCCCCTGGGCATGTCTTTGGTACAGTTTATAGCCCACTTGAAAACTCTTGACTTTGATGTGTCTTTGATCCAGTTACAAGCATCTTCTTAGGGACATGGTGGATACAGAGCAAGAACTCCTCTGGGACCTCTGATGTGCCTGGCTTCCCCAGCAGACAACCAGTCTTTCCTACTGTACAGGCATAAGAGAACTGACTTGCAGTAGCAGCAAGAGTTGTTCTTAGTGATTCTCTTCTGTTCCCTTTGAAAACACAGTTATTTAGCCATGCTGTTTTCATATAATGTTATCTCTAGCTTTCCCTTGAAATCTGTCATCTAGAAAAAATATTCTGCTGTTCTAGTTGAGTACTTAATGTGAATTCTACTGGTTTTGAATAGTATTTTTAGCAGTCATTTTTATTATCTAAAGGCTATGCAAAAAAATGCATCTGTGCCCAAAGCTTACCTATTTTGTCCAGGCATAGAAATTGTTCTATTAACCCCCTGCATTTGGTAGAAGTCTTTCTCCCCTTTGTATGTGCCCACACACAGAGTAAACTTCTGCTCTAACTGCAGCAAGGATTCAGGCAGAACAAAGTAATTAAGTATTTAACTTGTATTTGCTTTTGGAATCTACTTTACATGCAAACAAGGCTGGTCTGCCAAAGGTGTGCATTGCAGGTGACCTAAGGAAGGATTCTACTTCCACCTGTAAAACCTGCCCTGCCTCAATACCTGTGAGTGCACACGTGCTTGTGTAGAAGCAGCTCTTTAGTTGCAAGACTCCTGTGCCAACTCCTTAGTTCCAAGAGCTCAGGATCTGAAGGCATGACCTGAAATGCAAAGTCATGCAGTGACTATAATAGCAGCATGTAGAAATACAAAAGAAAAAGTGGAAATATGGTATGGAAGCATAGGATGAGAATAAAAAGCTGCTGTGGTCAACTTTTAATAATTTATGGAAACATGTATGTTGAGTGTTTCAGCTCTGTTGAATCTGAGCCCAAAAAGTTAATGATGAAAAATGTGAAGCTGTTGTGAAAAGGAAGTAATTCTAACCTAATATTGAATTTATCTTGAAGTGTTGTGCTGTTGCTGAGGAAAATGACAGCTCAATAAAAGCTTTACTTTTTTTTTAATAGAACTGTTGCTCCATTAACTTCACGAATTAATTTTCTTCAACAGGCACTTTTCATACTGTTATTTAACAGCACAGCTTGTTACCTGTTTTTAAGAGGTCTCCTGATGTTTATATCATTCATCTGGATTACAATTTTGCAATGCCTTCACTAACCTTCTAAAGTTCATTAATAGGAAGGCAAAAATAACTTTGCTGTTGATTATAATGCTACTTTTTTTTTTTTTTTAATCTAAACAGATGTGTCCTGAAAGCAGCAGGAATATTAGAGAGGTACAGTGTGCATCATACAATAACAAGCCATTTATGGGTCGATTTTATGAATGGGAACCTTTTGCAGAAGGTAAGGGAAAACAACTTGGTTTTGCATTATTATACAGATTGTGTTTTGGAAAGGCAGATGTGTTTTTTACTTAGTGGGAGCCATCAGGCAGCTTTGATCCACAGCTGATGTTACCTATTTTTACAGCTGAACATGAGTCAGTGCAGATGAAGGTAGGTTTATATCTGACACCCAGTTAGATCTGATAATGGTTGTTTCTGATGTAGCCATGTCTCAGTCCTGGTCTTACCTACTGTGGGCAAAGTGAGGAGTGGCAGAGCTGCACCTCTTTATCTCTAGTTATGAACATTCAGTGCATGCTGGTTCTAGTTAAAGCCCCGTTTGACTTTGTGAAGTTACCCAAAAGGAAGTTTCAGAGCTGTACAACTCTGGCACTTTGTGCCATGCATTCAGGCAGAGCAAGGAGCCAGGTACCCCAGCAAGCACACGGCTGAAGGCACATTCTGCAGGCAGCATTGCTTCTGCAAGGTGGCCCTGAAGAGATATGATGTATTAGCTTTGATGCAGCCCTTTTCAAACCCCAGCTGAGAAGACCCAGGCAGTGCTGAGCCTGCTCAGCCCACCTCCCTCTCCTTGCTTCCTACACAGCAGCTTTGACTCACTCCATCTTTTGCCAGGAAAGATGAATCAGGGGATCTAGAACATGCCATGATCATTTCTTTTTCCCTCCCCTGCATAGCACAGCTTGCTCCTAATGTTTATACTGGATCAAGAAGGGCAGTTAAACAGTAATTCACAGCACTGTCTTGCTGGTGAGTTAAGTGTGATTATTGTTGTTTTTAAAAAAATACACATATTTTTATTTCTCCCTTGTTCAGATTGGTGCAGCTGCATTTCTAACCCATTTTATCTGTTGCTGCTCCAACAGAAACTTTTGTCTTTATTAAAAAGTCATATTAGAGGGACTATAAACCCTATGAATGTAGAGTATTTAATGATAAAACCTAGTTTGTGTGTGAGAACCAATAGCACATGATGACGTTAAGGGCAGGATTTGAGAAGAAGGATCCAGTTGTGGCAGAGGGAAAACATCACAGTGATGTAACCATAACACCTGTAAGGAAGTTTAACTCTAAAGAAATAATGAATGTTTTAATCATACTGATAATTGAACTCTTTTAATTTGAAATATTAAGTTCAGTTAACTTTCATTTTCAATTGTGATGAAAAATTCATAACCTTTTGATGGCTGGATGAAAGAATCTATTGAAAAGAGAGAACCTATTGGTGGATTGAAAAGGGTAACTCTGGGGATCTGGCCACAGGAGTCTCTCTTAGTGAAAAAAGGCTGCATTTGTTGAAAGGAGGGAGACAGTTGCAGACTTTTTTGTCAGAAAGTCTCTATAAGGTTAAATATGGAATAAAATCCTCTCCAGGAGAACGTGTGCCTGATATTTTGTCTCCGGGAGGATACCTGGATAGTCTTGTGCATCTAAAATACACCATCAAATGCAGTATTTTCCAATCAACAACTGCAAAAAATCCTGGTCAGCTGCAGACCCTCTTGCTTTGACTTCTGTTTGAAAATGTCAGCCAGGTATGTGTAATAAACAGCCTTTTAAGCAGCAGTCCCAGCCAGCCCTGTGTTTCTGTTCCAGCTGCTAGAGTTACACCTGTGCAGGCCGAGGCACTGTGAGCTCTGCTCTCTGCAGGGTCCTGCAGGAACATTGGGCTTTACTGGACATGGTTGCTCTTCAGAATGCTGACCAGTCAGGGCTGCCCCCCAAGTGTGTAGAACTTGAAAGAGCTAAAAATGTATTCTTTGGGGACTTGGCTTTTTTCTTCTTTCTAAGTGAAGGAAATTACAAGGAGAAAAATACTGTGAAGTTTGAGCAATTTAGTTTTCTTAGAGAAAAATAGAGTTTTTTGCAAATCAGAGCTTGGTCCACTAAAAGTCAGACATGATTTACCCCTAGCAGATAGATATTGAGGCTCTTCCCTCAAAGTAAAGGAAATGTTAAGTTTAAATGGAAATAATTCTGTTAATTTTTTTGTTTGTTTTGTTATTTCACAGTGACTTTTTAATGGAAAGTTTTGTAAAATGCGTACTTGACCAAGCATTCCCTCCAAATGATGTTTTGGTTTGCTTTTTGTTGTAAATAAATCAGCTCTAGTTTCAGAGCTCCCCTTTCAGGTGACTGCACTTGTTTGCAGGGCAGGCCATTTATTTCCCAGGAATCCTGGCTGTTCCCAGTGTGTGTGTGTGATTTTACATGTGCAGCTGTGGCTTGTGTTAGGGCTGACTGGATGCTGGCTCTGGAGGCAACAGCAGGAGCGGGGACGTGGCTCAGGGATCATCCCAGCGGTGTCTGTACACGTGGTTTAGTTCCACTTGGTAGAGTCAAGATGTCTTTGGCTGAAAGCGCTGGATGAAGCCAGCCGAGTTTCTAGGAGCAGAGCCACGCTCAGATCTCGGGAGCAGTTTAAGAGCTCGCTGCTGGCAGCCAGGCCTGGAGGCCGGAGGGCTGCGCGGAGCGGGAACGGAGCGGCCCCGTCCTCTCCCCGAGCGGCCCCGTTCCCGCTGGGTGCTCCGGGGGCTGCGCCAGGGCATCGCCTTCACCTGCTCCGGGCACAGCTGGCTCTGCAGGCATCAGGAGCTCTGCAAGGCCTAGCAGCCTCTCTTCCATTCCTTCTGATTGCCAGGCTTGGCTTGCTCCTGTGACCTCCCTGTTCTTCTGATGCTGAGAGACAGGAGTTGTTACAGAGCCTGTAACACCACGTTGCTCCTGGGAGCACAGTGGGAGTCAGGCTGAGTTTCAACTGGGATGAAAATTCCTGTAGCTGAAAGCAGTGTGTGTCAAATGGGTGTGTGTGTCAAATGGCACTGATGTCACTGCTGCATTTTCTGTGGGGGGAAAAATGTGTCCCCAATGTCCCCCAGTGTTTTTGCCAGACCTAACTACTGATGGGCACCACAAAGAGTGATTGAAAATCAGCTGGGGCAAAAGAGGCTGACAGGGCCAGGAATCAGCGCCCAGCCTTGTGACAGGCCAGGAGGCAGTTTCAGCTGGCTTCTCTTTACTTGAAATGTATCAGAATCCAAGCACTGAATGAATGGAGGGATATTTGGTCAGTGTGGTTTTTCATGCTGAACTTCAATGGTACTCTTTTCTCTAAAATGGCACTCATGTCAATACTCCATCCTGAAGACTGTGCTGTGTTCAGAGGAGAACTCACTGTACAGGTAAATCTGAATGGAGCGGATTTTACATGCTGTAAAATCATTACCAGTTCACTTTTGTCTTAAAATACCTTCTAGTAACCTGACTTCTAGCTAGAGATGTCTGCCTGCTACAGCTGGGATAAATATAACCTCTGAAGAAAATGAAATTTATAGCTTCCACAAGTGTCTAGTAAATACTGCAGCTTCAATACTTTGTGTCAGACAAGAGGCATTTAAGATTTAGTACTAATCAGTTTGGGTATTAAGATGGAGACTGAAGAGTAATGCAAAGCTGCTGCATTTATTGATTTGTGGTTTTTTCTTGCTGGATTTTTAACAACAGTTGTCACTCATTTTGAATGACAAAATAGCTTTCTCTGACAGATCAAAATGTAGTGGCCCAACTTAAGATGTTAAAGTTGCTAAGAAACTTCTCGAGTCTGCTGGCAATTGATGATACTGAAGACACTGAATGAGGTCTGATTAATATGATTTAAGTAATTATAAAATGGAAGAAAAGCCTAAGATGTCTTAAAAATCTTGGTCAGATGCTGCGAGGTGCACGTAGCATCGAGTACTTGGAGTCAGAGAGGAGGTACAGGGAGTGCAGTTACCAGGACAATGCAGAAGCTGCTTGTGGGTCCTGGACAGTCAGCTGTAGGCACAGAGCAGTTGTGCTCATGTTTCAGGCTTGGGAGGTTGTGGCTCAGTTGCCTGGGCTTTGTGCAGACAAGGGTGTAAGGGCTTGAGAGGAGACCATTTACTCACTTCTAAAGTCTCTGCAATAAGATGTTTGTGGAGTATTTTCCATTCAGCGATGGAACAGCAGAAAGCTGTTCCAAGGCCAAGCCTGAATATATTATGCTTGTATTCAGTGGTTTAATGTGGTTTTTTTTTTCTTCTCTTAGAATTGTGAGCTATGTTTATTAACAAATTATAGATATATATTGTTTATATGCACATTATTAGTTCAGTGCCCATTGCTGGAGTTCATAACATCTTGGTATGAAACCATTCTAGAAACACTGTGTAGGTTGATATATATGGAGGAACCTAACATTTGTGTCATCTGTTTATGTTAACTGGATTTGGAACTTCATTTTAGAGTACTCAGAGAATTGATTGTTGTGTATGGTCAGGAAGGTGGGTCCTGGTGTGTATTTCCTGAATACCTTGGCAGTGCAGTCCTTGAGACCCAAAGGTAACTGAGTCCCAGTTTGTTAATGCTTGGCCTTCCCTGATTTGTGACTGCCAGCTCCTTGGGGCTCAGGAGAGGCTGTGCTGAACTACATTCTCTCAGCTTTGTGTGCAATACTTGGACAACCTAATGTTTTCACCTAGAGGACAAGAAGTCATCTTACTGTTGTATTTATACTTTCTCAAGTAACTTACTTCTAGTTAGTGAACATACAGATATACATATATCCTGCAACTGTATATGTATATATACATATATACTGGCAATTTATACACAGTAACTCTAGAAATAATCCAGCTGTGCTGCAGTTCACCCAGCTGTAAGTTATTATATTCAATGAGGCAGCTGCCTGAAGTCTTCATTTCTCATTGCAGCAGACTATACTTCTCTGCTTCTCTTTTGCCTCCACCTGTTAGAAGTTTCTTGATTGCTTTTATTCCAGTCTGTGGCTAGTTGTTTTTTACAGTGCGTGTCCTTTAATTGCATGCACTTTATTTCCTAAGACAATTTGGTTTTGCTTCTCCTGTTTTATGTGAAATGCTGTAGGCAGACAGATTCATCAATGAGGCATCAGACAGTTTTGGGAGACTTGAAATGTAACAAGTAGATGGTGTTTATTTTTATTGATTAGTTGCAACTCAAACAGTGCCTGCTTCCATAATGATAGGTACAAGACATGCTGAAGCACATACCTGTAATTACTGACAAGAGCTTAGGCACTATAGGCATAAAATCCCTCTTGAATTCTGATGGAATATGATCTGTAATCTCCTTCAGACTCAGTGGAAATCCTTTGTGAGGCAGTGAAATATCAATTTTTCACACATTACTGAAAATTTTATGTCACTTTTAACTGAAATGTTTTTGAAATGTTGCTCAGTTATGAGACTACAATTCATTCAAATGCAGAACAAGAAGTTCACTTATACTACGTCCCTGTTTTCCCCTTTATTTATTGCTGGTTTGTGAATGGATCACAAGAGAAAGCACATGGAAGTTTGCATTTTTATAAGTACGGTTGTGGTAAAGTATCTGAGGCATTTCTTTGACTTCATCTATAAATCTGCTTCCTGAACATCTGTTGTGTTGAGCTTGACCTGGAAATTGTAAATATCCTGTGTATTACTGAAATATGTAACTACTTCTATAGAAAGCTTTAATAAAAAAAAAAATTGCTGAGATATTTATGTATATGGAAACCTAGTGCTTCCACATGGCAACTTACCTTTTATAGTTATTCTTTTTGTATAATTTTATTAATATACGTATTTTGATTTGCATTTATAAGACACTTAGTGATAGTAGAGCCTGGCTTTTACCTTTGATTCTGTGGTTTGTTGCAATAATTAATAATGCATATGTATTTTTTAAGTGTACTGTTGTAAGCAGGGCCCACCATACTCTGGTGACTGAAATGAGCCATTTCCCTGTAATAGATCACATGCACCACGTGTCATGTTTTAATTCATTGTGCATACTTTAATTTCTTCACATGTTTTAATTCATTGTGCATACTTTAATTTCTTCACATGCTGTTTGGAGGGGAAAGTGGGTTAAGAGTGGTGAGAGCAAGAAGTGGGTGTTTATAGATGGACACCTGGATGAGCCTCAAGAATAGGAAATGCTTGTTGGTGCCTTTAGGAAAATGGGAAATTACATCCATCAAATGTCATTCAGCTGTAAATTCAAGACACTCTGAAGTGCAATGGCAGATAAACCATCTACACAGAGTGTATTTGTAAGACAGGAAAGTGAGAGGAAGCAGACAGGTCGTATCTGTCCTATTCTTACAGGCCTTAGATAAATGTAGCCTAGGTTTGCTCTAAGAGAGACGCTGCCCTCTGTGTCCAGGTGACCAATATTTACAGGTGTATTTTAGAGTATCTGACCTATCCAGTTGCATTAATTGTGAGTTGGGGAAATGTCCCAGGAAGAATAATGCCCTCATTTCAAAGGTCACTTATTAGTTCATTTGGTTGGAGCAGACAGTTAAGGACGGATGTTGTGGCTTTCAAGCTCAGATGTAGAAACAAAATTGTATCCAGATTGTGTGGTACTGAAGATTCTTAGGCTAGAACAGAATGTAGAAGGAAGATTTGTTATTTGCAAAGCATGTGTAGCAGTGAGTGGTACAGATGCTTTGATAAAATTTGTCTGTTTTATCTATTAGTGTTCCTTGAAACAAGATGCAGACATCCAGTATTCAGAAATGAATTAAAAGCAAACACCTCCACCCCATAAATGGAATCAGTGGAATGCTTTGATCCACAAAACACAAGCTATTGGTATTAAGTACTTTTTAGCTTTATCATAACTTTGTCAATGTCTGACTTGGCTGTCAGGCAAAGTCTGTAATAAGTGGGGCTACAGGAGTCAACAATATATGAGCTCATGTAATCAATCTGTAGCAGTCCTTATCTGTCTGTGCTTCTTACACAGCTTCGTTGTGTCCAGTGGCTGTGCAGAGCAGCCTAAAACTTGCTGCAAGTGGACAGCTGAGGATTTGGATCCCTTTGATTTGGGGAGCACTCTGAGTTGTGTAAAGATGGGCAAGGGGATACCCTGGAAACAGAGGCTCCTAGGGATCGAGGGTTATTTCTCCCACTCTGCAGTTGATGGTTACTGTGTCCAAGTAACTGTTACTGCATAATGAGTACTGAGCTTTGGGATGCTTTAGTCTTGTTTGCTAGTGTCTTCTGTTGACTCCTGTTGTCCATAGGAAAAGTCCTCCATTAAGCTTCAGAGACAAAATTTTCCTCAAAAAATTTTACTTTGCTGTTGAATCAACATTTTTACTTCCTTTGAATTCTTTATAGTAAAACACCAATGAAAAGAAGGCATCCTGTCCTTATTCCTACACCTCTGGGGATACAAAAAATGAGTCTTAGTCTGAATTCTCCTTAATCTGTTCTGTTTGGTTATAGATTCCTTTTGTAGCAGAGCCATGCAGGATCAGATGTTCTGAGCAGATGTATTTTACAGCTTCACAAGGAAATTATTTTGTATGAGTTCCATGTTTGTAGTCCTAGGAGTCCTTGTCACGCAGATCTGCACAGCCATTCCTTATAGTATGATGACAAGAGTGGGGTGAAACTTGGGGGTCACAGTGCTCTGCAGGTGTGCACTGCTTGCATGAACCCCAGTGAACCTGCCCTATCTCCCAAATTTATGAAATAGTCTGGAGGATAAAATGGAGCTGCAAGGTCAAGACTGTGTGATGATTTTAACATGTTATGCATTAACTTTGGGAGTATTGAATAAACAGGGCAGCAGTTAAGCAAAGGATTATCAAGACATGTTCCATTTTTGTTGTTAAATGCATGAAATATTTATTCAACGCATTCCTTGTACAATTCAGCACATTTCTTTTACAATTTGCAGTTTTAAAAATCAAGTGAATACACTATCTTTTTCTCAGTTAATGTGTGGAAATGGTTTTTGTTGATTCAATTATGCATTTCAAAAGGTTTTAAATAATTTCATAGTATTTTCCATGTGTTTGATTTCAGAAAAACTTTCACATTTATCTATTCCAGCCAAGAGCAATTGTCCTAATGTGGTGCTGTGTGTGTAACAGGCTGCAGAGCTCCCAGTCAGGTTGCTGCTGAAGTTAAAGAAAAGCAATATAAATATAACTTTTTATAGGTCCTAATGGTATACGAATTGTTCAGGTCAGCATGAATTTTTCCCATTCACTTCAATGGCTTTTGGATGAGGTAATTTAGAAGAAAATTCCACATGTAACTAAAAAAGTGTACAGAACTGAGATCTGATCCTGAAAAACTTTGTTGCAGGCTGATAATATCCAGATTTCTTTGTTTTCAGAGCATTGGTATGTACATAATTCCATGGAGGCTCAGGAACTCACTAGAAATTTTCACAGTTTCTTTCAAAAATGATGAGTTCAAAGAGTGCACCTGCAGCCTCTACTCTGCTCAAAGGTTCAGGGAGCTGAGTTGGACATGGTTCTCTTGGGTGGGTGTATGAGCAGGGACTTGGAAATTGTGACATAAACATGGGATTCAGACTCTTCTTTCATTCTCTCAACAAGTTACAGGTACACAAAGAAGGGCTTTAGGATCATCTCAGAGACCAAAGTACTTTACTTCTTTACCCCTCCCCAAAATATCTCTGTCTTTTGTTTTACTGTCTGTGTTCCTGAGTAATTAAAATGGTGACTAGAAATGGAACACTTATTCTAGTGAACTATTAAAGTACTGACAGTTGTCCTAAGAAATGAAAATAGTACATGTATTTCTAGTTCTAAAAAGCTCCAAACACTGAAGTAATGGAGAAATGGAGAAATGAACTATAAAAGGGGTCTTAGTAAACAGAGACTCTTTCCCATCTATGATGGAAGACTGATTTCTTTTGAGTATGTTACATTATATTGAAAGAATTACATATTAAGATACTTTTCACTTACAGTTTGTTCATTTTGAGCCCGTTCCAGTCTCAGCTAATATGAAAAAAAGCAATAACTTCAGAGAGACTCAAATGTGAATCTAAACATTTATGTTCACAGTTTCCATTTGTGTATTCAAAAATTCATTATGCATACTGTCAGTAGTAGAACTTGCACTTTCCAAAAGATTTAGGTGTAAAATTCTATTTTCTTAATGTAATTTCTATGGCATAGTATGGGTTTCAGAAGTTAACACCTGCATATACTAAAAGGGTAGATATACAGGTTCTGGTTCCACTAAAATGTGTGGATTTTACCTGTTTAGCATTCTAAGTACTTCTCAGTTTTGAAACTAAGTTTTGGGTCAGTCTAAAGTGTGGCCAAAGCCTCTGGTCACAGTTACCAGCAGCAGTGTGGTGCGAGGTCACAGGTCAGAAGTTGTGGCTGGTTGAAAATTTTAGGGAGCCTGCTGGAATCTAGAATGTGTTAGGTTTCAGATCTGGCAAGGCTGCTGCTGTGTTTTCCTCGTTGGTGGCTTACTGGTGTTTCCATTGAAGCATGGTGTAGGGCACTTAAAGCCTGAGCAGTTTTTGCCCAAAGGGAGCGATCCGAGCTGCCTCAGGTGGGCCCTGATCGCAGGTGCTGCAGGAGGGGCTGTGCCAGCACCGCTGCTGGAGCTCAGCCCTGCCTGCGAGTTCCTGCTGCCCCGCATAACCTGACCCGAAATGTGCCAGCTCCTCGTGTCCCTGCTCTGGCCTGGGACAGATACCAGGTAAAAGTCGTTTGCTTAAGCCTCTCCTGTTCTGATAAATCCACTGTCTGTGGGCTGTGAGAGAAGATTCGATAGTTTGTGGTGTAGGAAAGCCAAGGTTAGTGCCTGTGGCTGCAGCTCAGGGCTGAGGCTCGCTGAGCTCAGGCTTAGTTTGAAGTCACTGTGCAGGATTTTAAGAGTGGGGGAAGGGATGAGATGTTGTAAAGATAAACTGCTGCAGAGGGTTCAAAAGGATTAAGGATTACAGTGTATTTTTTTAAAGTGACATTCCTTTAAGAGCCCTCAGATTGACAATTTCCAACTTCATCTCACAGGCTTTCAAAGGAGCAGAGTTCACAGCTCTCACTGATGTTACTGTTTTCTAGAAAAATGAGGCTACATATTAGTATGAATGTGGGTGCCTGTTGTACATTATTAATTAAATATTGGCATTTCTGTGTCTCTGGAGTGTTCTGTTAGTGTTTTGATGGAGTTACTTGGTAGTGCTGAGTGTAATGAAAGGAATTAAAGAGATTTTGCCAATTTAGACAGTATAAGTAGTTGGACTGGCATTTATATATGCTCGATATTCCTTCTTGCTATGATGAATTGCTATTTTCAAAGCAAGGAAACTCTTACCCACTGTGAAGAAAAAACTTATAATATGGATGAACATCAGAAGAAAGAGATTCCCAGTGGTAGTATATAAAATGAAAAGCAGAACTGGCTTCTATTGTGCTCTGTTTCCATTAGACATCTTGGAAGTTTTATAAGTGTGGTGCATAATAAATATCTAAGACACAGTTTGAGGTCTTTTACAAAGGACAGACAATTCTTGTTAATGTTTTTCTGGATCAGTCCTTACTCTTACACCCAGATTGATACAAATCTCTGGCATTTGTCCACTGAGTCAACTTGTGAATTTGTTAATTTACTTTCCATATTGCACTATGTAACTCTGAATTTAAATCCAAACACCACAAATTTAAAATTGAATTTGAAAGAGCCAGAGAAACCGTGCATTAAATTTGCTCATATATCTGCAAAGGGAGGAGATCTGCTTCTGCATAATTTTGGTCAGAGGCCTAAAAACACTGAGGTGCAGCCCACTCTGGTTGGTTCTGTGCAATAGTACAGTGATTCCTCTGGAGAGAGATCACAAAGAGCTAACTGTTTGGACCCATTTCACCACTGAGGTGAATATCAAGTATAAAAACAGAAACAGACCTCAAAAAGTTGAGCTTGATCTTTTTTCAGATGTAATAATATCAGTCTGGTGACATCATCAGATATGAAAAGTAATGTAGATTTTTACTGTATTTTCTTTTCATTGCTCCAGTATAAATGTAACCCCATGTATGTAAAATGCATTATAGCAAATCCACAAGCAATTTCCTTCATTGTAACAAATACTGCATCTCATTAGAGCAAAACAAGCTCCCAGTTATGGCACAGAACATGTGCTTAATAATTTCAAGTTCCTCCGGCTATGCTGCCAAAACATCTGAAAAGTCAACATCTAGTCCATTACTTTGATCAACTGAAGTAGTAAAATTATAAATAATGCACCAAATGCAGATCTGGTGAAAGGCAGAGCAGTGCTGCTGGCCCTGAGCTCGGGAGCTGGGGCTGGTGGGGATGTGGCATGAGGCACTGGGACTGGGATCCCCAGGGAAGGCAGGGAGGGTGCAGAGCTTCAGGCTTGCACAGGTTTCCTATCTAGCAGTGAGAAAGTTAGTTAATCTTTCTGTGTCCGGATCCTGACTGTAAAATTCAGTTTCAAATGCCCTCTGTGTCTCATGGGTTTTCTGTAATGCATATAAGGTGCTTTAACATTACTGACAAGAGCCAAAGCATCCTTAAACAAACAACAGGTCATTGTTTACACAAGAACTGGCATGAGTTGTAATGTAACTTATTGTTTGTCTGCTCTGTATGTCTTAGGGTTGTGTTGTGTTGTTGCAGTGTTAACATTTTGATTACTTATGTTCGTTCCAACTTTGAACAAAAACTGAAAATGGGAAAATGTTCCATCAATGGAAAACATTTTAAAGTATCAAATTATTTGGGATCAGTATTGTCAAAACTTAAATATATATATATAATTGTAATATTATTAGGATGTAAAATTATTTTAATTTTCAGTGTAATAAGATGTTTCAGCGTTGAAGTGAAACGAGAAAGTGAAAATGATTTTGACATCCCTGTCTTCATTTTCAGCAAAACAAACATATTGTGAGGAAAGATTTCAGTTTTCACAAAATTAAAAATTTTGAAAAAATTGGGAAAAGTATCAGTTGAGTGACTCCACTGTGTATGCTGAAAATTCAATATATAAAATACAATATATCAAAGAGATTCTTGTATGGGGCCAAGTCATTTGAATAGAAGAAAAGCCTGATTCTGAACAGAAACTGTCATGGGAAAGCAGAAATACCAGCCAGTTTCCTATTCCTTGGGTTTTATACAGCATGGTTACATCTGTCTGCACCCAGACTGGCAAATTCAGTTGTGGTGTAGATGGAATTTGATCCAGGAAAGTGGCTGGCTTTACTGGGCCAGCTCCAGGTCAGAGGAGGAGGATCCTTTTTAAACCCTGCTTCCCCTTAGACCAAGCCCAGCGTGTTTGAGGAGCTGATCTGCTCCCTGAGCTGTTGCTACAGGGCTGCTCTTTCTCACCCCAGGAGCAGTTGTTGCCATGGAGTTCCAGGAGCATGAGGAGAACATGACTCCCAGTGTCTGTCCATCAATCAAACCTGAATCTCAGCAGCCAAACACAGAATAAAACCCATTGATTTTATCTCACTGAACATACAGAACATTAGTAGGGAAGAGGGTAAAAAAAGGCATGCTGATTAGCCTAATTTGTCTATCTTTAGTTTCATTATGTATTTAGAACTTGGTATTCTGAGTTTAAAAGGTCTTAATTCTCCTTGAGAGAGTTTTCAATTATTTAACAATCTTGTTGTCAAGTGTTTGCTTTTTCTTTTAATTAGTTGGGTTCTGGGCTTCGTTTTGAGGGTTTTATTTTGATCTTAATCCAAAACCCATATCAGCTGAACATTCTTAATACTTTATTGGATAGTTACAGTATTTTCAGATGTTTATGTATGACTGTCACTTATACCATACATGTTTGGCTTAAAAATAATTGGAAGGAAAGTCTAGTTATTTCTCTTACTATTTATGAAAAGAATAACTGAGTCTGAGACTTGAAAAAAAATCTGTCTTTCTCTAGTGGCTGTATATAAGCTTTTTTTTGGTAAGTGTTGGTTTTCTAGCACCATGGTTAGATCTGATACTGCGGAGCAATAAGGATTATTTTTTGCTTGGTATATTGAATTTCTTCCCTCCCCCTTCGCTGTGATTTATCCTTCTTTTATATAGACAATCCCTTAGTCCCCCCTATTTCAAATCCCAATGCACATCCTGGAGCTAATGTGCAATGTGTTGCTCATTCCCACAGGTAAATTGGGCAGGCTCAGCTTCCTGCATGTTTGTACAGCCCAGCCCAAGTGCACTTCACCATTACCTGGTTTACAATTACAGCAAAACATAACATTTCTTAGAGCATTCTATGAGGAGAACAAACCCCAGCTGTATGAAGTTTTAGTGGGTTGTGTTTAGGTTGAAGATCCTGTTCATGTGCAGCCTGCTGCAGAGCATGGGGAATTCATCAGTAAACATGCCTGGCACCAGCCCCACGGGCTGAGACAGAGGAAATGGGATCCTGGTGCTGTACGTGAAACTGTGCCTGCCCTCGCTGCACAGCCCGGGGCAAGATCTCAATCTCCAGCTCACATTTAGCATTACTCTTCGGGAAATTTTGGGCATAGGAATGATCTTTTAATACAGGATTGCTTTTGGCCCTTTTTCTGTTACACACTGTTCTGTGAAGTCAGCTCTGGTGTATCCCATAGTAGCAGTAATTCTGTATTTTTGCTGCTACTGCCATGAAAATTACTTCAGTGCTTGAGGATAACATATATTTCATTCCAAATGAAATAATAGGAGTGATGGGTTGACAGTGAAGACCTGCAAAATTCAAATAATAAAAAAAGTATGGTCAAGGCCTTAAAATATTTTGAAATTCAAAATCAGGCTGACGTGTCAAGTTCTGTGGATGCTGCCTAATGCATGCAGACAAAACTGTTCGCAAAAATTAATTTTTACTTTTATTCTTACATGTTGATATTAATTTTGATTAAGAGTGCCTCTAATAAATCTTTTTATTTAAGATTCATTTTCATGACAGGAGTGTTTACAAAGAGACAAACAGTTACCAGTAGTCAGAACTGAAATGTGTTTTTTAGTTCACTGAAATGTGCACAAACATATTTTAAAACCATGTGTCTAAACCTAAGCAGTTAGTCTTATTTATGCACTGGTAAATCCCTCCCCACCATTTAATTGAGGAATTATGTGTATGCAAGCTTGTGTAGTGTTTGTATATGAAGGAGGTGCTGCATGTTTGTATAGCACATATAATATATCCTAGATGTTGGTCAGTTTATGATTTATGAAACTATACTGTAATACATATTAAGGTGTTTATTGCAGCATTTAAATTATTGAATAATTCACTAAATTATTGCAATTTGTAATAATTTAGCCTGACATTTCAATAAATACTTATTGCTTAATTGCTTATTGAAGTATTTATTGCATTCACATAAAAGTGAGAATTTTGCTGATCAGACCACCTGTTTATATTGGCTATTGGTCACAGTTAGTGCTGGATATTGAATTTGGAAGGCCAAGTGAAAGCAGCACATGTTCTATATCCAGTTAGCACGGGCATCAACTGCAGGGAGAATACCATGGCCTGAGGATTTGTGTATGTTGGCAACTGGTATATGCACCTACACCACAGACAGCTTAAAATCTGTATACATTTGTCTTCACAGCTGCTTCTAATCATATTAGCAAGATTGATATTCTTGTACATGCCAGAGGCGATCCCTCTGCTCTCTGTGAAAGCAGAACCACGCAGGACAGGGGCCTGAATTACAAATACAGATTGGAGAGCAGGTGTTAAGTTTTCAAAGAAGAAAAGACTGTGTTGTTAAGAACAAATCCGAGTTTCAAAAGGATTTTTCTATTGCTTGGGATATTGGATCTCTTGAGATAAGATTCAAGTGGTTGTGAAAACATGGGTATTATAGGCATGTCCTGCTATTATCAAAGGGATACTTTATTAATGTTCCTGTTTGGCTGTGAACTCATTCTTCTATGTTTCTTTTTCTGTGAATTTCAATTGGGCCCGTTGCTTCTGAGACTATTGCCTCTTGTCAGTTTTAGAGATGGAGTTGGCACGAGGACAAATAAGTAATATGTTGTTTCCTGAAAGACCTTTTTTCTAGGATTATTCATGGTAATCTTTTCTGTGGAAGTCTGCCTCCCAAGAGGCCCCTGCACTTATATCCCCCATAGTGAGACTTCAGTAAAAGCAGTAATTGCATTACTGTACCTTACTGGCCTTTGGCCACAGTTCATGTAACGCAGTCTGTGTCTTTAATCAATCCATAACATAGGAAACTGTTCTCCAGTGTGGTGGCCTTCCCAACGTTAGACATCCCAGCCCAGGGCTGGTGCAAATAAGCAGGCACTGAAGGGGCAGGTCAGCAAGATATTTTGGGACATAGGAAGTAATTAAAAAAAATAAAAATGCTAATAGTCTTTTAACTTCATAGATCAAGATTTCTGTGGCATAGAAAATATTTATCCTTAGGATGCAAAGGTTTTGGGTCTTCAACTTCTACAGAATCAGAGAATCAAGTAGAATATAAATTGAATGCAGTTAATAAGAATCCATGGAGATAATCTCAGGTGAACTGCTGGGTAGAAAGTTTCAGGAACAGGATGGAGATGTGTCTGTTTGAGCCCCTCTGTGTGGATGTGCCTGGATGTAGCCTGGATGTGTGGGTGTGCAGATGCAAAGGGAAATTCAGCACCCTGAGCTGTGCTCTGCTCCTTATCCAGAGTGCATTAGGAATTAGAGCTGTGGGGCTGTGCATGAGTTCATGAGCTGGAGAGCTGCCTTCCTGCTGGAAGGGTGGGGAAGGCATGCCAAGTATTTAGGGTATGTGTCCATGCATGTTGTGTAGATCCTGCTCTGTGTACCACAGCCAAGGAGAGAATTTCTTGTCAGAACAAAAACTATGTTTCTTTCCTTTTTCCACGGTCAATTTTTTCTTCAGGCTTCTTTTACACCACCTTCTACCATGTAGTTAATTGTCTTATACATAGTCAAACTAAAGCCTTGAAAAACATGAACACTGCACTGAAATGGTGAAGCCTCAAAGACTGTATTTTGGGGAGGGATTTTTGTTCACTTACTACGTTTTGTCCTTTAATTGAGTTGCTTTTTAAAAACATCATACACATGAAAATTAAGAAGTCTTTAAAAATGGACCTAGAGGTTGTCCTATTTTTGTCTGTAGCCTAAAGAAAAATACCAAATATTGTGATGTTTAAGATGAAGTCCAAACAGCTGGGAAAGCAGTGCTGGATGGTTTTGGTACAGAAGAGCATTGGCGATAAAACCCATGGGAATTAGAACATACATGGTACCCAGCAGGGATGGTTCTGACTTACTGTCTGCATGAACTGTGAGTGAACTTCCATCAGTCAGTCTTGTGTAGTTTCAGGAACTTTAGAATTAATTTTATTGCCTAGTTGGAGGCACTTAAACTAAAAATGGAAGTTCATCTGTTTTGTTGTTTGATATTCTGTGGTACATTGCATGAAATGATCACAAATCACTGAGATCCTGTGGTATTAAAATGTAATTGTTATATGTATTTATGCTGAAGAACAATATACATGAGGGATTTTGGCAAGATCTCAGGGCAGGGTGGTGGGTTTTGGATACAAAGGGTAAGCTTCTCCTGCTCATTAGGGGAAATCTGGGAGAAAACATGAGCTGCAGTTGTAAGTCACAGAACAACTGACATCAGAAGGGACCTCTGGAGATTGTCTGGATCATCTCCCCTGTTCATTTGGGGTCACCTTCAGCAGATCTATGAGACCATTCCAGTTGGGTTCCAAAATAACAGGCCCATGTAATAACAGATCTGTTGCATACTCTAGAATCAAAACCACAGCTTATTTTGAACAAGAGAAGTGGATAAACCCTTAAGGCTGATACTTTGCAAATAAAGCTGATGTAGCTGAGTGCTTGAGAAGTGGCTCCTGTACCCTAATAACAAAACTACTTATTAAAGATGGTTTCATTATAAACTTTTTTGTGGTGCATGCCTGAGTAGCAAATATGTATTACCACTATACACCTTAATAACTTCATTGGGCAAATGGATATTTTCAAGCTGTTGCCCAGCCATTTAGAGGTCCAGTGGGGCTCCAAACTGCCCATCCAAAGCCTCAGTATGTTTTAAAGAGAGAACTTCGAGATGTCAATTGATGTCATTGTGCAATTCTCAGAGGTAGCATATATGAAAGTTGGTGTTTCCAGTCTCAGGGACATCAGGAAGATTTTCCTTTAGATTTACTGTAGATTTGTGTGGCTTTTTAGCATGCACAGTAATTTTAGATGGAATGGTCGTGGATGTTCAAAACCAAAAGCCAGAAGGTGAGCTTGTAATGCTTACTGGAGTCATTAAAACATGACAGCTGGAAGTTTAGATGTGGTCCCATGTGCTAATCTATTTCATTAGTTTGTTGTTCAAAAATCTGAAACTGAGATAGTTTTGTCCAGCCTTGGATCCAGTAGCAAAACTTTCATTCATCTTTGTCAAGGGCTACTCCTAAAACTTTCTTATATCCAAATGGTTAATGCAGGAGCAGTCAGGTGTCAGACACATGGGAAGAAAGGTCTTTCAGTAATAAGGACTTAAGTGAGTTAGAATCTACCCTAACTTAAAGGATCAGTCCTTAACCAGGGCAGGTTTCCATTAGGAGCCACCCTGCAGGTGAGGGCTGACAAGGCTGCTTCGCTCAGCATGAGATTCCCCATGTTTCCCCTGGCCCAAACTGAAAGAAGCTGTGCAAAGCAGAGGCCATCCCCAACCAATCACACAGGTATGGAAACCTCTGACAGTATGTCCCAAAAAACTTGAAAACACCCCCTATTTGCTGGAAAACAAAGGAAGCAGAAACACTTGTTACCCTTTCAGTCAGCTGGAAAGGGGCTGATCTCTCCTTCTAGGCCTGGTACAACCCGATAGTATTTGCTAGATGTTACACATTTTTACAATGTATACATTGTTATACATATTTTTAAATCATAAAAGGATCTTCTGTTTCCTGTATAAACTCACTTAGGATCCAACTGCTTCCATCAAAGTGTAAAACTCATAACAATGAATGAAATAGCATCAAGATCAGACTCATAAAAAATAAAAAATCAAAGCACAGTAACAAAATCCTTTACTGTTCAGATTGGACTTGTGCCTGTTGTCATGCTGTTGGAACTTAAACTCATCAAGACAAAGCACCAAATGTGAGAAAGCTTAATTCACATGATAGAGAATAGCAAGCTAACAATTATCATTGTTCTTTCTCCAGAGACTTTTTAGCTTATTTGGCACAGCAGTATTTGGGTAATGTTTCATATACTTCTAAAAGCATCATTTGCCTTTGTCTAGAATGAAATTTGTCATTACAAATGCCCTGGAGTAAATCCTTATCCCAACTCAGAAATTAAAGCAGCTATTCAAATGTAAACAAAGATGTTATAGTAATAACTACAAAATAATGTAGCATGTGGTTAAGTGCTGTCCAGGGCTGTGGCCGGTGCCACAATGTGTTAATAAACCAAACACGGGTAATGTGCCAGTTGCAGACATACACAGACAGTGTGGCTTCAGTAGAACAGGGAAGGTCTCTCTGCTCACACTTCCCAGTGGAAATTCCTTGCTCTGTGAGAGCCTTACAGAGTCACGTTGTTGCCATAAAATGTTTTGGTTGTTGTGCCTGAGCGGGCGCGGTGCTGGGGGAGCGGGGTGAGCGCTCTGCCCCGCTGGCAGCCGCTGCCTCTGTGCCGCACTCGCGTGGCCACCTCAGCCTGGTGGCATCCGTGCTCTGCTGCTTACTGGGCCACATCAGCTCCCTGGGATTCGTACAGCGCTGCTGGGCTAAGATGTCATTCTCAGGAAAATAATACTTCAGAAAAAAAGAAGACTTTTGAGGGTTTTTTTTAGCATCCCCAGATTTCAGGTGTTACAACTTTTCAAAGTGAATATGGCATTTTATAAAAAATTCCTGCCTTGTCACTGGAATGCTTATTTTTCCATGTCGAGTTGATTATTTCATTAGCATTTTATAGACTGGAGTTTATAATTTTCTCTTAGTATTAAGGATGACAATCAGCTCTTCAGCTTGTACATCCAAAATGCGTTTGATACCAGCTGTTTAACAAAATCTATGTATTAATGAAAGCAGTGATGTGCCACATAATTTGAGTATTTCCATATATGTGAAGGCATAGGGAACTTATCATTAGAAGTTATAAAATTAGATTTATTATTTATTGTTTTTAAATAAGTGTGTTAATGCCAAAGAGCATTGGTAACTGTTTCAAGCATTTGGAAGAAAGTGTGTTGTGTCAGCAAGTAAGACCTGGAGCTTTTGTTTCAAAAGGTTTATATGTTTCATTATTAGTGTTTTTAAATCAAAGTATTTAGCACTTCTGGTTTCTGAGACCGACGGAGACTGTTGGCCCTTCTCCCTAACCCAGGAGGAGTTGACACCACGCCCAGAGTCTGAAGCAACCCCTCTCTGCAGAGCTTAATTTATTACTTGGACATGAGACTTGCTCTGTGGTCTACCGAAGGAATCAAGAGGCTCCCTGTAGGTTCACTCCTCCTTAGGTAGGAATAATTTGGCTCCCTCCCAGTCATGTCTTGATAATTGATCCCTCTGCCTTTTTCCTTAGGAGGGCAGCATGTGCTACTGCCCACAGATGTAGGCTTGTAGGGCTGTGCTTTCTTATACCTTGGAATTCATGAGAAAATGGGAATGAAATGTGTTCCTGGACCTGCAGCTGCACGGTTGGGCTGGTAGGTCAGCTTCTGGTAAAGCCCTGCAGAAAAAAAAGAGGAACCAAGCATGGGGGGACAAGGGAACAGAGGAAGCTGATAATTCTTTTCACAGACACCTTGTATGCAGAACAGGGATGTATCTCAAAGATATGCTTTGCAAAAAGTTGCCTTGACTTCAGGAGGCTCTGGTGAAAGCAGAGGGAGGCACATGGTCAGCTCACTGTGCCAGTGCTGCAGTACAGTTCAGGCAGACACCTGGATTGCATCCCTGTGCAAATAAACCAGAGGGACTTCAGGGAGAGGGAAATGCCCTGCATCCCTCTGAGGCCTGAGCTAGTCCTTGTGGCAGGACACTTGGTGTGGGTTCTGTATGGACTGCATCTAGCTCTGTATTTCGTGGTGGTTTTTCCCTTGTTCTGTCGTCAGGCTGGGAAGCCTTGGGAAATGAGAGCTCAGCAGTGTGGTCGACCTTGCACCTGTGATTTCTCAAAGCAGTTTAGTGAAGCACCACTAAGGATCTCCAACATACATATAATTATTCCCTTTGTCTCTGGTTCTTAAGACAAGGCAAGTCTTGTCTGTTCTTTTGAATGTAGGAGAAATATTAGCTGTCAGTGTCTTGAGGGATGGAGAGAATGGTATTTTTTGTTTCCAAAGAGTATAAAAAAGAAAAAGGTAGTGCTGTATGTATATGCTGTCTGTCCCATTGGATCTTTTTAACCCTTCTCTTCATGTTGATATGGTTACAATTATCAGGAATTCTGATAATATATAGATGGTTATACAAATTTAAGTTCTTGAGCATGTGGAATATCGGCTGAACATAATTTTGTTTTAGATCCAGAGAGTAGAGATTTTAAATAGCTTGCCTTTAATACTTCTAATAAATCACCAGTTGAAATGATGAGTTTACCTCATAGAAAGATGTGAATTGCTCCTTGCTGCTTCTTCCAAGAGTTGCCTCACTTATTCTGAATTTGGAAACATTTCGAGTGGGCTGGAAGTGCTTTCTGAATTGCTAGATTACCATGTATACAGGCCAGATCAGGATTCATTTATTTCTAAAACTGTTGTATATTTATGCTGAGTTGTTGTCTGTCTGTGAGGTTTGCTCTCTGCTGCCTTAGGTTATTGTTGGGGTCGTGCACGTGTCCATGTGCACCCATTTCCATGTGCGCCCTTCCCTGAAGGAATCAGTTCGTATAGAGGAGTGGAAACTTCTGTGAAACCAGTGACCTACATATGAATGATGATGGGCTCAGAGTCTAAGAATGTGACTGTGAGCAGTAAACATTTAGTGGGATGCTGATATTGTCCCTGAGTGCTTGAAGTCTTTCAATGTAGATGTCTTTCCAAGGGCCAGATAAAATAGGTAAATTTAAAGCACAGTTTAGAGTCTCTGTTCTTTTTGGTGTAGAAGTTGGTTGCTAATCCTAGCCAAGTCTTCTACAATCACAGAATCATTTAGGTTGAAAAAGATCCTTCAGATCATGAAGTCCAGATTAAACTAGTCACAAATACAGAAACAAAATAAATTCAGTGCAGGAAAAAGTTGTGTTTTTCAAAAGAAATTGACTGGTAGAGAAAAGTGGTTCATTCACAGAATTTCAAAGGGTGTTGCAAAGGGACAGCTCTTAAAGAAAAGAAACTACATAAAAACTCAAAAATGTGGTTTAATTATGCAATAATTCTTCTTATTGAGAAATACAATAGAAGAAAAAAGGTCACTGAGTCACATCTTGTTTGCATGCTCTAGAAGAGCAATGAAGTGATGTAAAACAGAAGAATGGGGAGAAATAGAGCAAGATTTTGGGGAAGGAGATTTAACTTTGCCATGTGATTCAGCATAAAGAACTGTAGGACCAGGAAATAGTGGAGTGGGAGCTGTCGTCTTTATTGGGGCCATTTGCTTTTGGGTGACCTTGAACAATCAGCTTGATCTCTGTGAGCTTCCGCAAATGGAAATAGGCAAAAAGGAAGCTCAAACACTTGTGGTCACTTCTCTGCAATTTCTACAGTAATCTACCAAAAAGAAAAGAGAAAAAAGCTGAGCCTTCCAGCATCCCAACAACAAAGCCAAGTGCTGCTCAAATGTTTCTTATTACCCCTCTCTGTACTTCCCTTTAGTCAGGTAAATATTCCAAATAAATGAGGGACTGTTAGCATTCTAGTAATATGTGTGCATAAATACAATTCCAGAATCAAAGTCTAAAAATGAAGCAGCAAATAAATCAGTACTACTTATTTCAGGATTTTATGCTGACTGCTCCCAGGAACTAGATGGGAGGTCTGCAAGCTACCATTAAAAACCAGAACTCCCAAACTGGGACTCACCCTTATTGTCAAATGTCTCAAAAACTATCCACAGGCTTGCTGGCTGAATGACTGACTGGAAATGCTTTTTTGATCTGCAGACTTTCTGAGCTCCAGTAAATGCAATAATAGGAGTCATGGGTTGCAAAAAACCAGCATAGTTGGTCCTACTACTGACTTCATGGTATTCAGTGGGAATTTTGTCATTCTACCTTTTTCCATATGATGGTGGAAGATTATTTTTTATGGTGCTGAGATTTGTTCATCTTCAAGAGAGAGGATTGTATGAGGCTGTGGTCCTGTACAGAACACAGACTGGGAGAGCTGGTGGTTCATTTGTGTGCTTCTATATGCTTAATTTTGTACAGTGTCTGCCAGTCAGCATCAAAATCTGGCAGATCATTGACATAAATCCCAGAAAATAGGATTATTGAAGTGTTGATGATATTATCTTAGTGGCAGTACAGTGGATTCTAGCTCTGCTTTGAAAGCATGTTATTGGTGGGCATTACCCAGGTAACTGGAAATGTGCACTCCTAGTACATATATAACCAAGGAAGCCAATGGTATTTGACTTTTCACTTCTGTAAGAAAGTAGAGTTTAAAGAGGCATATTGTATGATTATATGTAACTTGTTCAAATGGTAATCTAGGAAAGCAATAAATGAAAAATTATAGTAAAAGCATCTAGTTTTGCATCATCATAATTTCCTTTTATCCTCTGATATATATTTAATATATAGAATTGATGATCAACTGTAATGTAATTTATTTCTATCTCTTGCTTTGAAATTGTGGAAACAGTTTCTTTGTTCAAACACTTCAAATCTTCAGATACTTGCATAATACAGCAAAAAAAAAAAATTGGATCTCATTGTGGTTTTCTCAATTTCCTGAACTTTCAAGTGGATTAAAATCATAGTTATTTCCAGAAGTAGTTTATTTGAGTAACTCTTACCAAATTTTTTTGTGTTAATTTAGTTTTTTCCCAAGAATTGTTATATTGATAATTGTGAAAACATACAATTCTAATATATTATCGATTATGATGAAAATTTACTGTCCTGTATTTATCTCCACAAAAATAAGTGTGAGAAATGAGGTCAGTAGCTATACAGAAGCCAATACCCATTTCTTAATGGGAATACCAGGCAGTGTTTACACTGCATTTATTCCCAGGCAGATCTAGTGCTCTGTGTCTGTCCACATCTCCTCGTCGCTTCCTGGTTCAAGCTCTCCTTGTAACAGCTCTGTGTGTGAGCTGGGGCTGTGCTGGGAAACTGGCCCTGCAGTTCCTGGTGACATCAAATGCTTCTTTGACATTTTCCAGTAGAACAAAAAAATACTGTCACCTGCTGAACTGGGTTAGATCCCAGCACCCCAAGGTTGAGCTTGGGGTTTCTAGTTTACTTTGCCAGCTCTGGATGTCCAGATGGTTGGCAATGACTCGGCAGCAGGATTGTGGTAATTGTGGCTGGAGTGCAGAAATCCTGCTGGAGGACTCTGGCTGTCTTTGGTGTGAGGCTCACTGAGGGTGGGCTGGTGGGAATTTCAAACAGTGGAGTAGCCTGCAGAGGACAGGTGCTGTGGGAGTGCTGCCCCCTGCTCTGGCTGTGGGTTTGGCTGTAGTTCCAGCACCCGGGATGAGCTTTGATGTGAGCTGATGTCAGCATGTCCCTCTGCTGATGGTGCTCATTGGGCTGCAGTGGAGCAGAGCACAGAGAGGTTCTTCAGCACTTTCATCCTTGGGGCTTAAATTTCCTGTCAGTCACATGGAAGTCTGTGAAATGAAGCTTTTTCAGTCCTAACAAGGTTCTGTTTTTCTGTGCTTCAAAACTGCGATAGGACATGGTCTCCTTGGTGAAGCCCCGGGACCAGGCAGGTGTGTGAAGATGAGGATGGAGAGGCATTGAGAACAGTCTAGGATTTTGTACAGATCCTGTGCCAAATCCAGCAATCCTTACCTCAAATGATTTCAATCACTCAAAGTTCAGGTTTTTCCCTTCGATTTCAGTAGGTGTCTCTCCCCTGAACAAGCACTACGTGATTGATTTGCTGGATTTGATTTCCTCCAATGCTAATTTCTCAATTTAATCAGCTTGATGTACACCTACCAGTTTTGGAGGAAGGAATGCTCTCATCCTTTCCTTGTTGTTGAATATAGTCACATGATGGACCTAAATACAAACAGATGTGCGTTTTTAAAAAGTCAGCATATTGCTGAAATTTAATATTTTTGTTAGCGTCATTGACAGAGATTTTATTGCAGAACACTCAATCTCTGGTTTGTGTTCAAACAGTATTAAGAGATTGTTGCTCTACTAAAATTTGGAGAGTTTTCAGTAAGATTGTTCTGCTGTATTTATTTATTAATTTATTTAGTGTCCTGACTGGCAGAAACTGGAATTACAGAGTTCCTTTGGCTACTGCTGCTCACCTTGGGGAATGGGGTGGGGTGAGTGGCCCGTGCTCTGTCTCTGCCTTTCCTGTTGCACAGAGGAGGAGGCAGCTGTGCTGAACCATGGCCTCCTCTGCATCCTGTTTAGGAGGCAAGAAGGTTTAGATCAGCTCTCAGGAGCAGAACCAAGGGATTTCTTTGTGGAGGGTGGTGGCTCAATGGAGTGTCTTGGCAGTGCACAGGGATGTGCATAGGGATGGGGTTCTTGTTCCACAGCAGGAGCACAGAAAAAGCAGGAGCAAAAGGAACCATGAAAAAATGTCAGATTTTTTCAGGTATTGTACAGGGTCATTAGCTACTATTCAGCAAAGCAATATTTAAATACTTCAGGTGTGGGTGAATCTGAGTAGGTCCAAACCAATACGTTTGTTTTCATGTATGCATTTTAGCTTGCTGAGGTGATTTTCTACCACAATGACATTTGAGTAGCTCCTGTTGAAATCAGTGAGAGTTATCTATAAAACTGTTTTCAGTGATTTCTCAGCATGTTTGCAGCATCCTCATTAAAAAAAAAAAAATAAAAAAAAATTAACTTTTTCAAGTGATAATAGCTAAGTTGGAAACTAACCTAAAAATGTCAAAGGTCTTATTGTCTGGGGACAGCAGCTTTTGCTGCATAAGTCTGCATTTAGCCAGATGGAAAGTTCTTTTGGTTGGCTGGGTCGACACATTTCGCCCTTCTGTGCCTCAAGTTCTGTTTTCATTTGGGGCGGGAGCTGGGAACACAGAGAAGATGCAGCATATACAGGAAGAAGGTGAACTTTCTAAATTAAAAGCCTTGGCTTTCTTTACTAGATTAAAACATTATGTTGATGGAAACAACATACATTAGTCACTGGGAAATTAAAGAAGATATTTGGAGTATGTTGGATCTGTTCTGTGAAAATCAGTTTAGAAGTCATCAGTGGATCAAGTCTCCTTGGGGTTATTGCAGGAATACTGGATAAAATCCAGTTTAAAATGAAGTCAGATTATACTTGCAGTAATATCCAAACTATGGGGTTTGCTTTTCTTGCCTGAAACAGCTGCAGATAGAATTGATGCTGTGTCTGGTGCACGGAGATGGAGATTTGTGTGCAGTGCTCCTTGTCAGGAATTCTTGCTTTTAAGAAGCAGGAAGACCCAGATGCCAGTTTTGTTGTGCTTTCTCAATCTGAATGCTGTTTGAGCATAAATCTGCTTTAATCACAGTGATACCTTGTTGCATATGATGCTA
Organism: Hypocryptadius cinnamomeus; assembly: GCA_013400635.1. Lineage (NCBI taxonomy): Eukaryota > Metazoa > Chordata > Aves > Passeriformes > Zosteropidae > Hypocryptadius > Hypocryptadius cinnamomeus. The sequence goes on along the minus strand of VYZP01072176.1, from coordinate 22,710 downwards.
ATCAGTGTTAGGGAGCAGGAGACTTCATCTGCCTGGGCACTCATTTGGCTCTTGTTACAGTACTTTGTGAGCATCACAGACATTATGGGAGTACTTCTGGGAAAAAAAGGAAGTTTTATCCTGATTTTGTGGTTTGTAATTTATAGAACATGTCTGGTTACTATTTTGTCCAATGCAATAAAGCAAGTCTTAGTTATGGCAGGATCTAATATGAAGCATTCTGCCTAAAATGCTGTTTATTCTATCCATCATCCCTGAAGCCATGAAAGGAGAAACTAAATGTCATGAATAATTTAATTCTTTCAACCATAAATGAGTTTTCAGTTGAAAAACTTCTATCTTAGCAATACTGTAAGCATTTTGGGAATTTCACTGAAGCCAGCTTGACAGCTTCCAGTGGAAATACAGAAGAAAAATACAGTTAATTGCTCATCTTTGCTGTTAGCTAGTTGATCTAAACTAAGCATATTGAATGATATATAACCAGCAGACATCCTTCTTCCCATTCCTGGTCCTGCTGTGGTGTGCCAAGCCACACGTCAGTACCATCAGCACTCCATCCACAGTCACCACCCTCATGGAAGGGATTGTCTTGCAGTGGAAATAAAATATTAGATCAAGACTTGCTTTCTGACTCCAGTTGTCTTCTAACATGCTTAGCTCAGTTGAAATACATTTCATTCAATCTCATTCCCATAAGCCATCCTTACTGTCTTTTGAGGGACTCAAAGCCAATGTTGAAGAGATTCTCAAGGAATTTTCTGTGTCTGTATTTGCTGCCTGCTGCAGAATGGAATCATGGCCTTGTGCTCATAGAGGTCTTTGCAAATGAAAATGGACATCAAGCATCAGTTAAAGAATTTGACCAAATACATACAGACTGGACATGCAAGAGAGTGGGAAAATATTTAGAAGATAAAGCAGTTAAAATAACTATATGTATTGTAAAACGAAAATTAATGTCTACACATTTGCATTTTTTTTTTCTGAAGTTTATATGGATATGTCTTCCATCTGCATTTCTGTCATGTTTAAAACCAACATGATTGACCTTAGTTGCTGTGAACTAGCTTATTAGTATAAAGTCTGGTTTTGGAAATGGAGAGACAGCTGAGGTAAGCGTCTTCTGTGCTGTAGAAGTATTGAGAGAAAGAATTGGAATCTAAACTGAAACTCACTGTTGAGAGGACTGATCTGGTGTAAGAAATACCAGCTAGAGCACCAGGACTGTGTATTGCAGGTTTTCCATCCCACGTAACAAGCTATGCTACTTTACATTATTTATTTAGTGGCATAACTTAAAGCTTGGAAGGTGTTCCAGTCAGGAAAAAAGGAACAGAAACAGTTTTCTTGATGCATCTGTGCACCCCAAGGCAGTGCAAATTTCTGGATCAGGCCCTCATGTGCGCTGGAGATGTTCTAATGTTAAACATCATGTGCTGCACTATGTCTGTGGCTGATATCTGTCTACAGCAATTCCCAGTTGTAACTAATACATCTTCCTATTTAATATAGTTCACAGGAAAATACCTCCATATGTTTTGAATTCTCTTGCATCTTCACTGGAGTTCTCAAGAGTAAACTGTTAATTTAATATATGATTTTGTTCCATATTTGTGTCTTGTGTAAGCTGGTCAATATACAGGCAATAAACTTGGAATAGCTGAAGTGTTAGTGTATGTAAGGTTTATTTAGTAAAATGCTTGCTAGGGTCAGTGTCCTTGGCTGTATTGTAACAGAAGCTCAGTGGGCTATTAGAGAGACACAAAATTCAAAATATTTATTTCATCAGTAATCTCCTTCTCAGAATCTATCTGAATAGGTCATTTGCTTGGCAACATCTCTTGTTCCATAATTAATAATTCCAGAAGAACAGCAGTTGATGCAGCTTGAGATCTCCTGTGTTTTCCTCTGACTCTCCTCTGCTTTCTTTTAAAGGCACAGGGGTTGCAGTAGTACAATGAGGCTGTTCCCTTGCAGGGACAGGGCAGTGCCAGTTCATGTCTGTGTTCCTGTTTCCCTGCCAAGCATCTTGGAGTTTAGGAAAATGCCAAATAAAAGAGAGTATTGAGAGGATGGATATTTAATTGCTTTTACAAGTCTGGGTATTGAATCACAGTGCAAAACCCTCTTGTGTTTCTTGTTAAAAGGAGAAGTGGATTTTTCCCCCAAATCCATGATTATGCACTATGGATTGGGCATCATATTGAGCAGGCTGCTTACAGGACTTAACCAGCTTATTTTCACCAGAGGAGCAGGCAGTATTTCAGAAAGGGGGAGGGTGAGCTGCTGAAAGCTTGTGTGTGCATATATAGTTTTATAGTGTTTGAGCCAGTACAGAATGGTTTCAATGGAAAATGGATAATCGTTAACATCAGCTTTTGTACAGCTGCTTTTTGGCTAAAAGAGAGGTAATTTATATTTAAACTCTGTGAGTGTGATCATTATTTTTCACAACAGTGTTTTGCTGAAGTTTCCCCTCTTTGCCCCTCAGATTCTTTAGTTAATAAGGCTACCTCTGCTGTTCCAGCCCACTTTCTTCCTCTGAAAGGTCTGTACCAGGTGAACCCTAAATCACAAACCGTGCTTGCCCTCTGGTTTTGGATAATATTTGTGAATAGCTTGCATATTTGGCTGCAGTCTTACTGCCAGACTTGAAAGGATTTTTGCATTACTGTGTTGCACTGAGTCCAACTTGAGATAGGGGAAGGGAGAAGAGCTTTAGCAAATTTTAAGGAAGCTGTAGTGATGTGTGTCCCTCTTTCTGTGCTATGCTAGCAAGCATTAATTGATACAGACATTTAAAAATCACCCGGACAATTAAACATTCATTCCCTCTCCCCCGTAATTGCTTTGGGAAGAATGAATGTAACTAGGCTGGACATGGTTTATTAATTTAGCTTTCTTGAGGGTTTGGAAATTTTTTGCTATGTCCCAGTCTCCACTAAAATTCTGTATTGTTTTGTGTGGAGTAGCCTGACTGCACGGACACAAAGCTGTAGGCTAATCTGCCTCACACCATCATTGTAAGGTGATTCTAAATTTAACACCTTAAAGTTAATTTTCAGAGGAGCAAGAAACTTTATCCTTTCAGGTCTTTGGAATGGTTCTGGTACTTTCACACAGAGGTGACCATTGGTTACTGTGGTATGGAAAAGAAAAGATGAAGCATTAGACAAATGTGCTCTGCTGTGCTCCCTTTTGATAGCAAGAGTACGTTACCTTTCAAGAAAAGGAGTTTCTAGTTTTAAGGCTCTACTTAACTACTGTGTGATCATCCTGATATTTTCATTATTAGATATTCATGGTTTGACCTTCAGTATCCTATTACGACATTTATAGTGACGTGGTTCAAGGGACAAATCTTAGGTTGGTAGAAACTAAGGTGTTTCAGGATACATGAGATAATTTGAAGCAGTTGCAGCATATGCCATTACAGAAACCTTTAAATCAACAGCCTGAAACCCAGATATATTGGTTTGATGTTTTCTAGGCATTTGAGGTAGCAGTTACTCTGTGGGTTGGTTTTGGTGTAATATTTAAGAAAACAGGTGATAGCATTTTTACAAAGATTTTAAAGTGTTACATTACTTTTACTGTGTTGGACTCATGGCTGTACATTGATCAGGCTGTAGATACCTTCCATATATACCTTTGGGGACAGAAAATGATGTACTTTTATTATGCTTTCTGCAGTCCAGAATGAGAGGTAGAATTTGCAAGACTGTGAAATTTCACAATTTACTGCTTTCCAGAGGAAAAAACGAACCTATTGGAAATATTTTTGCAATTAAGACTTTATGTTCCTTGGTGCAATTCTCTGGGACAGAGTCCAGACAGGTGCAAGAAAATCTTCCTTATTTGTCATTTTGAACTCTGAACATCTGTATATCTAGGACTGCACTTGAGCATTGACATTTCTTTGGGGAAAAGCTGCAGAGAGAGGTTTGTTCATGCAGAAACTGTTTGTATGAATGGTAACAGTTTCCTTGATGGGGAACAGCAGTATCTGAACAGTTACACATGACCGAAAATATATTTTGAACAAAAGTGACTGCTGTGTCTGTTATAACTAGGCACTGTAGAAGGAGAAATGAGTCAATAAATAAACGTAGGAAGGCTTGTGTGCTCTGTAAGATCTGAGGTTAGGAAATGAAGCCCTTTAGAAGAGCACAGTTTGTGCTTGTTCAGTTGTCCAGTGCCTGTCTTCAGTGGTGGAGGTCCTGCAGTCTCCATAAGCAAATGGTGCTTAGTTATTCCTTCCAGTGGAAGTCTTCTGTGAAGTGTGATATAGATCTTCATGGTACAGCTTTGGCCTATTACCTCCTGGCTGGTTCACAGCACAGATAGGAAGACTTCTATTCCCTTTTGTATTTTATCTCTACCTAGAGACTGTCATCCCTTATGGTTTTTCAAAACACCACAATTTGAATCTTCCCTCTTTAGCTGTGTTTACTAAAGCGCTGGTAGCTCACTTTCTCCTCTGGATTGTCTTCCCGTGGCCCATCAGAAGTGGACAGTGCTGCACTGAATGTTGGTCTCTGCTGGGGTTTGCACATTGCCTTCTGGTTTATACTGACCCATACAGTGTTTGCTTTTCTTTTGTCAAGTTCACACCTTCAGTGCCTCACATTAAATGGCACCCACTGTCACTGCTCCAGATTCCTTGTAGAATTACTGCTTCTTCATTAGTCTTTCAGTCTGTGTTTGTGCAGGTGGTTGTTCTGTCACAAGTGTAGGATATCATACCAATCCCTATTATATTTCATCCTGCCTTTTCAGACCCTTCCCCAAGCTGTCAGCATATTTTTTGAGCTCTAATCCTTCTCTCCAGTACTGCTGCCTTTCCCAACTTGGTGTTACCTGTGAATCTCTCTTTCTGTCACATCATCTACTTCATGCATAAATACATAAGCTGGAGCTGTATTTGGGAAAGATCTTGCAGATTCTTAGTCAGTAGGTACCAAAACCCAGCCAGTGAATTATTACTGAGTAGTAATGAGTAATAGTTTTCAAAACAACTTTGCACATCCCTTATAGTAACTTCCAGATGTCATTTTTCACTGAAGAAGTGTCAGACTCCTTTGAAAAGCCAAGATAAATCACAGCACTGCTTCTCCTGCATGCAGAGCCTGTTTGTAGAAGGAAATTAAAGGGGTTTGACAACATTTTTATCTTGACACCTCCATACGGGCTTCTACTGCTTGGAGGAGTGGCATGTAGGGTGATGCCACAGATGAGTACGGGAGAGGCAGATCCTAGTTTCATGGGACAGAATTCTCAATGTGAAAATAGTCTTTTACCAGACACCCATTTGCCCCTTGGCTAAGGGATACGGGAGATGAGACAGGTTAAACTTTGTTGTTCTGAAATGCAGTTTCTAAGAACATGGAGGCTCCAAGTGCTGTGATCAGAGCTGGTGGGGCCCAGCTGGCAGCATCAGGGAGCAAAGCTGCCTCCCAGTGCCATACAGTTAGATTTTCCCTCAGAAAAGATCACTGAGTTGGTACCCTTCAGTTTTCTCCAGGAATCTTAGCATCCAGCAATCAAGGCATGCAAAGTTTGAAAACCCAGAAGAAAAATTAGAAGCAAAGTTGCTAACAAATCTGGAGTCTCATCATTGATCATTATAGCTTTTTATATAAGAATAGTCTTAAAAATGAAATGTAATGTGAAACACTGAATGTTTAGGGTTTTATCTGCTACCAGAAGGGAAACAGCTTTCAAGTTAACTGACTGAGCTCCAGGTCACTGGCATCCTACTGAAAACATTGCTCTAATGAACATTCATGTTTTAAACTGATGTTTATGAGAGTGAAGGAAATAAATATCTTTGAGTATGTAAATAAAAGCACAGAATGTTTTAAGTAATCCTTAAGAATTTATTTGCCTATTAAAGGACTGTGGCAAGAGGCCATGGAAATACAGTTAAGACATTTTAGACCAAATAATACCTATATTAATATTTAAATGAGTACAAGTCTTTTTTGTTGTTTCAGAAACACTCCTCACCCCACAATAGTATTTTTTTTAATCTTAAGGCAATCTGTAAGTGTATAAGGCTCAGTCAGAACCTCCTGATCAGTGTTACCCAAGGGACAGTGACAGTGAGTCTGGGGCTGACTTTGAGCTGCTGCTTGTTTCTCTTTTCATTCTCTCTGCTGAGGCTCCTCAGGTGGTAATTTCTTGGTGTTGTTCCAGAGCAAAGAATCTTCAGTTAAAAACCTTTAGGAAAAGGAGTTTAGTCTCTTTTCTTGCTTTTCACATTGATCCTTGTGTATCCTGTGTATAACAAGTATAAAACAAGTATAAGCACAGGTAGTAGATTTCAAGTCTGTGTTCCTCAAAGTGGCCGTGTTCATGTCAGCACAGAAGGCTGTAAATGATGAGGTTATCAATCAGAGGGGTATGAAGTGAGGCCAGGATCTGGATTTTTGGGGGTGGGGAAGCATTTCAAAGTGACTGCTTCCTCTGGAGACAGCAAGGAAAAAGAGGCAGGGAATGACAAGGATTTTTGTGAGTTCATCCAAAACTATTTTTCTGGGAAATTTTGGCAAAATCAGTCTGTTTAAGGAAACGAAAAAAATTGCAGATTGAGATAACTGAAAACATCATTATTATTATTATTGTCTCTGAATTGTGTAATTAAAGTAAAATGAAAGTTGATTTCTGTATGCAATGATTTTAAAAATGTTGTGTCATCATTTCTTGTAAATAATGATGTAACAATTTTCATTTTTAAAGACAAAATGTTAGATTGCTTCCCCCAAGCTAAATAACTCAGAAAAGTGTAACTTCAGAAAGCATTTCGACTTCAATGCAAACTGTATATCTCAGAGCAAGTTTTGTTTAAGAAAGAAAATAAAGATTTTTTTTTGCCAGTCATGTAACAAAGTGAGAGCTGGCTCATTTTGTCTGGGAGCTGATATTGAGAAGCAGCAGCATTGTGTTGCCTCCTTCCCTTGCTGTCACTTTTGGCTGCTTGGTCCTTCTTTATCTTCATATTAAAGAAAGCTTAGGGAGCACTTCAGTGAGGAGTGCATGGAGAAGAGCGTGCCATCCATTTACATGAGGCAAGGCTTTCTGTGCAGCCTTGTTTGGAGTTCTATTAAATAGAGATTTGGGTCTTACGGTCTTTTCACGATAGGCATTACTTTGGAGTTTGTAGTGTTCATATGCAGAGTTCATGTTTTAATAGGAGAGAGACTTCTAAGATATTTAACTTTAAATATGCTTCCTTAAGAGATGACTGAAAGCTTTTGTCTGGAATGCTGCTGGGGGAATCACAAGCCTAAACTTGAATCTCCTTTCTTCCCATCTACCGTTGGCACTTATTATTCTGAAGCGTGACATGAAGTCCTCCAGCAGTAGAACTGATTTGAATAAAACTGACCAAGCTGGCTGTGGAAAGTCTGAAGGCGGGATTTGAAGGTGTATTTACTAAAGTTGCCAAAATACTGATTTATATAATTTAACATTATTTGACATTCCAAGTTTTTGGGGCTACTAGTGTGCTGATAGAGATAAAATCACATTTCAAATTACAGATCTGGATGCAAGCTGAGGTTCCAGAGGCCAGTAAGATTCTAATACAGACAAACAGAAATAGTCAGTTCTTTCCAATTGTAAAGACAGACAGAAAGGAGTATCAAGTTCCTTCCAGAACATCCCAAGCTAAGAGCAGTTGGGAATGATAGCTCTCAGTGTCCCTCAGGAAGTGGTCAGAACTTCAGGGGATGGAGCACGTTTTGGTATTTTTCCAGATGAGAAGTTGCACTGCATGTAGTAGGTTTACTTCTCTGATTAGTGCTAATATAAATAAATATATAAATCTGGCCAGAAAATGAGTTTGTTTAGACTAGTTGTATTATTTGTCCTCTGTAGTTTTGTCTATAATAGTATGTTTCCTAAATATTTTAATTTTATTTTTAATAAATTCTGTATAATATCACTGCAAGAAAAAGCATTTTTCATTAAATCCTAATAGTTTATCTTGTGATATTGTCTTATGAGGGTTTAATTGATACAGTTTTTAGCTATCACTGGATATAAACAGAAACAAAAAGCTTTGAGCTCAAGCAGTTGCTATTTGGTTTTCTTCTACTTATGTAGCCACATCTTAATAATTCTGATCTAAACTCTGGGGGCTGCTCTGAGGAACCTCACCAGAAGTGCAGCCTGTGTGGAGCTGCCATCCCCTGCCTGTGCTGAGGGCCAGAGAGGGCAGCTCTGTGTGACTGCTGTGCACTCTGGAAAGTGTAGGTGATGGCTTGTACACCAGATAAATGCCTTTTGAAAGAGCTTTCACTGATGGGGAGCTTTGATCTGTTTGCATAGGCCAGTGGAGACATCCAGTGGCCACTGGCTGACAGATGGCTGTCTCCAGATTGTGACTGCAGACACATGAAAGGCTGATGTGAAATTTTTAGGAGTTGGGGTTTTTTTTCCCCTTTAAATTCAGAAAGGAGTTCCAGATGTAACACAGTGAAAACTGAGGTCTGTGGAAGAAACGACATTACCTGGTTATGTCATTTAAAGGGGTGCTGGCCAGGAGCCTCTGTTAAACATTTAACTTGTGGCAGCTGTACTGAAGCCAACAGTACTTACTGGTCAGGTGCCCATGTGAGCCACTCAAGTGAGTGCTGTGCTGCACTGAAACTTCATACAAGCACATCAAACTGCTGCTGATTTTCACACATCAAACTGATCAAGAGAGACTCATATGCATGTGGTTTTATGAATTACTTGTTTCTAGTTGGTTTCTTTTAATTTCATTGAATAATAATCAACTTTCCAGTTATTTTTAATGCATGACAGTAAATCTATAAGATATTATTAATAGTTTTTTAATGACAGAGGGGTTTGGGAGGAATGGAGATACCCAGGAAATTGAAGTAAATGACAACGTTTGCAAATTTCTTATTGCCTTAAACACTAATTATGAAGACAAGTTCATGAAACATTGTGGCCTTTCAGAAACATTCTGTTCACTGAAGAGTAGAAAAAAAAAGTGGTACATTCAGGTAAAGGTGAGGAATTTGTTGGGATGGTATCTTCATTTTGGGCTCCATGTTTGTTAAAATGTATAAGCAGGTTCATTATAAAAGTTCGATTTTTTTTTCACTTAATATCAAAACCCCAGTGCAGACAATATTTGAAATATATATTTGAAAAATTGTTGATACAAGGTGAAGTAATAAACATCTTTATTATATGAGAAAATGAAAAGTGGAAGTAGGAAAAATAAAGGGCAATGTTCTTCCATCACTGGAATGAAGAATGGAAAATGTTTTTAGAAAAAAAATCTGAACCAGAGTAATAAAACTTTATAAGAAGTTAACAAAACTGAAAGGGACAAAGAAAAAAAATAAACACGACCCTTTCTGGTTATTGTCAAGAGATGTTCCCAAGCCTAATAAGGACAAAGTATCAAAAGAGACTCAAATAAAACAGACCACATCACATTACTATTTCTTTTGGAGAGCCCAAATGTAGTTACATGATAATTATTTCCTGGAAAATGTTTGCATATTGTTATTTAGAAATCTGGCATATGATAACTGCTGTAAAAAGCATTATTCCTGTGGCCACCTCAAAAACTTGTCATTGTCCATCCATGGAAAACCAGCCTAATCCCTAATTTGGGATCAGTTTTCTGTCATGGACCTTATAGTCTCCTAAACTGCAAAGCCTGAGCTCATGCTCCAGTCTGATAACTAAGCCCACACAGTCTATTAGCCTAAACAGGGAAACCTTAAATAAAGTAGCTCTGCTTTCTTGGAGGCTTTTGTAGAGGATGTGGTGTGTAACGTCTCACATGCATTCTCCTTCTTCGTACAGGAAGCTGTGTAAACTGGGTTGCCTGTGTTTAGTAGTAAACCAACACTTGCCATACCCCCAAGCTCCACAGGGGATCACTGCTGGATCAGTGTGGAATTGTCACATTTAGCTGTTTCTGGCCTGGTGTAGACTCTACAGTGGAGCTGCCAGTTTATAGCCACAGCAGTGTGTGAAAGGACCAGAATTCTGCTGTCGTGTACTGGACCTTGTCTTTGTTTCCCTGTATGTGTCTTGAAGCACTTCTGTATGAAAAGAAAATCTTTAAGGGGCCATAAAGATCATGTAGTTCCAATCCCTCTCTGTGGGCAGGGTCTCCTTTCACTGGACCAGGTTGTTCAGAGCCCCATCCGCTCTGACCTTTAACACTTCCAGGAATGGGGCATCTGCAGCTTCTCTGGGCAGCCTGTGCCGGGGCTCACCACCCTCACAGGGAAAAGTGTCTGTCACCTGCACATCTATTGCTGAAATCCCACCCAGTCTCAGCATTGATAAGCTTTAACTGAAGGAGATGTTACATGGATCACATGAGCACATCTCTTAAAAGATTTTCCAGTGTCTGCTATGCTTCATTACACTTCCTGTAAAGCAGATTCATTGCTTTTATCATGAGTAAATACTGAATTGCAGCCCATGGCAAGCTGGGCCCTGAAAATAACTGAGCTATGCAGAGACAACTTGTTCCTGGAACAATTGCTTCTGACACATCATGGATGAGTGTATCTTGGCTTGTTATGAAGAAGCACTGAAGTTGACTTTACAAGGCAGTTTGCACACAGAATGAAGCCTAATTTAAATTTGCTTAATCCCATAATGTAGTATTAATATGATTGTGATATTTGCTTGCCAAGAGTGTGCATGCCACTTCTGTGTGGGCACCCTCGAGGCACGTTTCTCAAATTGCACAGCTTGTTATTAACTATTTTTAGATGTTTAGGCAAACTTACAAAAACTGACAAATGGTAAAAGCATTCTGTAATGTTCTGTGGAGAACTAGAACTGCTATGTAGATAACAACAGGGAGTCTGGATCTCACATTAAATTAAGATTTGGACTAAGGAACCATCAAGGAGGTTTTGTACATTCCAGTCCCTACCTCATGGCATGAGGAACGTGAAATTCCTTTGTTGTATCATTTATTCTGATTGCACCTACAGCCAGCGTTATCTGTGGCAGGAGATTTAATGTGCTTGCTGTGAGAGGCAGTATGTGCTCCAAGCAGCTTGAAGTCTTCGGAGCTGAGACAGAAAGGAAGAACTTGGTACATTCTTTAAGGACAGTCAGTGTACAGTGTCATTTAGTTTACTGATAGCTCCATTCTTATTTGATTTGGGTATTATTTCCTGGGGTTTTTTTGGTCTATGCCTATTTTTAATTTCCCTTTGAACAACTGAATATATTATTTATCAAAGGTATTGTGGTTGGAATGCTTTTTCTTCTGACATTTTTTTCCTAAGAATATAATTAGATTGCAGTTCCATGCACTGGCAAGCTGCCTGCTGAGCTGTCTCTGTATCTCTTCAACCTTGCTGTGGAGCAGCTCAATCACAGCCTGGCCTCCTTATCCACCATGGCCATGTGCCTCCCCACAGCCTTTCCTTGGGCGGGGGCTTGCTGAGCATGGCAGAACATGTTGGAAGAGGAAGCTGAAGGAGGGGAAGAGCTGACATGAAATACAAATGCCCTCCCACACACTCTGTGTTGTGCAGGTGGAGGGTCAGGAGGCAAAAGGCCTGGCTGGAGAGTGGGACAACGGGGGATGTGCAATGCTGAGGGATTCTGGTGGTGTGGAAGGTGGAATGCGTGTGGTTCAGGGTCACCACACAGAGTGACTGGCCACGGTGTCCAGCCCTGGTGACTGGCTGTGGTGATGGGCTGTGGTGACAGGCTGTGGTGACCGGCTGTGGTGACAGGCTGTGGTGACGGGCTGTGGTGACCGGCTGTGGTGACAGGCTGTGGTGACGGGCTGTGGTGACCGGCTGTGGTGACGGGCTGTGGTGACCGGCTGTGGTGACGGGCTGTGGTGACCGGCTGTGGTGACAGGCTGTGGTGACCGGCTGTGGTGACGGGCTGTGGTGACCAGCTGCCGGCTGTGGGCTGTGCCAGCCCTGTCTAGCCCAGGGAAGGTGGCTGGAGCTGCGGGCCTGTGCATCCCACCGTGCCACTCCAGGGCCCCTCAGCATGGCACTAGGACAGGCCAGCACAGTGCTAAGATTTGAAAATGCTTTTCCGCAATGGAATGCAAACAGGTCTATTCACAAACTCCTGCAAGTAGGAGTGTTTCTGGATGTTTCTGACTTCCTGACTTGTTCTACCGTGCACGGTTTCTAGATTTGGGTAGGGTGTTTTGTGAGGACTTTAATTTCTTACACTTCCATGTAACGAGAGGGCGTGGAATGAGGGTGAAATTTCACAGAGGAGCGGGCACAGAGGGGCTGATTCACCCGGCGCGCCGGGCAGCGGCTGAGGGAGGGCAGCGGCGGAGGGAGGGCAGCGGCTGAAGGGGGGCAGCGGCTGAGGGAGGGCAGCGGCTGAAGGAGGGCAGCGGCTGAAGGAGGGCAGCGGCTGAGGCAGGGCATCACCATCGCTGCCGGCAGTGCCCGGCCCTCGCTGGGTCCATTACGGCCGTCGGCTCCGTCAGGGCTGAACCTGCTGGGAGCCCGCTGCGCTCCCGAGGAGCTGCTGGGCCCGGGGCGAGAACGAGAGAAGAACGAGCGTGTTGAGTTGGAGGAAGTTTTAGTTTGTTTTCTCTCTCCCGGGAGCTTTCTCCCTCGGGCCACGCCGCGTTTGGCCCGTGCTCGGCGCTGCTCGTGCCCTGAGGTGCCCGGGTCGGGCCGGTCCCGCCTCGTCGCGGGGACGCCGTCTCGGGCCGGGAGCGTGTCGTGGGCTCGGATACACCAGTGCTTTCTTTCCCTGCGATAAAAGATCAGGATTGACTGTTAGCCTGTGAATCCCGGTGGAGGACGCTTCTCCCTTGCTCACTCGTGCTTCCCAGCGGGCATGCGGCTGCCGTCCCCTGTGCAGGGCCTGAGGAGAGGCCTCAGCCGGAAATGCTGCTGGAGACACAGTTTGAACTCCAGCCGCTGGTTGTACTGTGATAACACATAAATTACTTTTCTGCCCTTTAAAAATGTGTGGATATGTTTGACAGTTGAATTTTTTCTCCTCCAACTTCTACTGCACTGAAATCTGCAATGAAATGTGTTGATATTTGTGATTTATCATTAAAATCAATCTTAGGAGAATGGTGGGAAGTTTTCACTGTAATGTGTGCTGTGTGATGTGCAGTTTGTAAGATGTGAGGTCTTGGTGTTCTTATTGGGGATGTGGAAGGCAGTAGAACTGTGCTGTGGTCCTGCATGCCTGGCTGTTATTCCTCATAGGGAAAGGTGGAAGGTAAGTTTCAGCACAGAACTTGGAAAAAAACCCAACTATCGAGTCTTGCAGTTTGGAGAAGACCAGGATGTCTCTGAGGTACTTAAGGCTAGTTTGGTCAGGATGTTTTAAGGAAAGTATTGTTTTTTTGATTTAGATACTTCTTCAGTCTGTAAAATGAAAACCAAACATTACATGTTACCAGGATTGTTCACTAAAGGCACCTCCTTCAGTTAAATCAGTAATGAATATGTCCGGCAGAACCTGTGTGGCAACATTAAATTTCACCTAAGTTCACTATTTAATAAAGGGGGGATAAGGTGAGACTTTGCACAAGGACTTGGTTATGCTAAGGTGAGCTTGGGAATAAAAACCAAATATGCTATGAGGACATGTTAAACAGTACCTGTATAATTAACTGTCCTAGAAACTGTGCCACACTTCAAAAGAGCTGAGGTTTTTTTGTGGAAATGTGTCTTGCTGCCACCTCGTTGGGAAGATAAATCCTTTTGTGAAAAGTGGGATCAGCTGACATGGGAGTCAAAAATGTGGCCTGTGTGGAATCAATTGCCTCAGAGCTCTTTGTTTAATTGACATTTTATGTCCAGTTGCCAAGCCAGTAGTGCAGCTCGACCTACCACCTAAACTGTAAAACCTCAAGAGTTGTGGCAGAACACAGGGGTAGTGGAGGTTTTTTTACTAATGTGGTGTCTTGTTCTACATGGGAATTCTAAAATGTGTTTGTTCTGCTGTAATTTCTGCATCTTACACAATAATATATAATGCTTACATAAAATCCTTATGGAAAATGCCTGTCATTCTGCAGGGGCAATTCAGTTAACAGATTTTGCTCTTTGTAGACAAGTTTTTTTCAGATCATTCACATTTGGGAATGTTGTCTTTAGGTGGTGTGGTTGGTATATGCCTAATCAAGGCAGTACCTTACAGGTACTCATCAAAAGAATCTGAATATTGAAGGCCAGAGGATTATAGGGTATGTTTGTTGCTAAAGCCTGATTTGTTTTTTTGTGGTCAGAGACAGTGACTGTTGTAATACTTCTTTTTGTATGAGTGGGAACAGTTCCTCATGAGAAAGAATGAGACACAGAAATAATGAAATGGGAATGATATTTTTACACAGCAGGTAATCTCAGCCTGCTTGGGGCTGTTACTGTGCTGCATTAGCAATGCAGTAGGCTGACCTATCACAGCAGAAGTGAGGGATGAGAGACATCCAGGAAAAAATACCATGCTCCAGCAGGTAATGTTTTCATCTCCAAGTAGCACAAAACTTTCACTGGGATCTAGAAGGCCAGATAATAATTTAAAGAATAAATATTTTAAAGTATCAAAACTATGGGGGAGATGGTGAGAGGAAGAATATGGGCATGTGAGGCTTCAGGATACTGAACTTAAGGGAACAAACAGAGAAGATAAGGACATTTCAGAAACCCTAAATGGCTTGTTTGACTTGATTTTAGAGAATGGAAAGATAAGAAAATGTACTCTCCAGAGGTGCTGCTTGATTGCTAGCTTTGCATGTTACAAAAATAAGACACTTTCAGACAGAGAAAAGGACAAGTTGACTTAAATTGTAATGAATCACTGAAACTGGGTTGTATTTATTTGAGAATTCTGAATATAGTTATGTGTGAAGTGATGAAGCTGCTAAGAATAAACCTCAGTTTATCGTTGGACCTGACTGTTAACACTTGGAGATTGAACTGCAGGAAATACCTCAGTTTGGGTTTTTGGGGTTTTTTTGTTTGGATTTTTTTGTGGGGGTGGGGTGGGGGATTGGATTGTTGGTTTTTTGTTTGTTTGGGTTTTTTTTAATAGCTAAATGAAGTCATTGGAATCATAAACTAGTGAATCCAAAGACAAGGTAGCCAATGGATGAATGACCTAGTTGAACGTGGCAAGCATGGCTTCTGCAAAAAACCCAAACTTGGTAAACAGATCTTTGACCTCTCTTAAAATTAGTAGCTGTTTTTGTGGATTTTATCAGAAGATTGCCAGACACAATACATGATGTACATGAGTGGCAGTTAAATGAGTTCAGCTGTATGAGGCAAAATGTAAGATACAGAATTGGTCTGCATTAATCCTGTGTCTGCACAGGGGGTAACTGAAGCTGAGCTGAAATTTTGATACCTCTACAGAAAACAGTTGTTTAATATATATTTGAAGTGATTGTTTTTCTTTATTTTGGCTTTTTGTTATTTCATAGCTGGAGATTCAAAAATACACTGAAGTCAAGTAGAAAATCTTGTGACCACAATGTTTTAGCATTAAACGAGGGCACCTGGCATCTCCTTTGACACCTAGATTAAATAGTAGGTTGCAGTTTCAGTATAGGGAATGAACTGAAGCTTTATGAAATGAGAGGAATTTTAGTTCATTATTGTGGCAGCAATGAAAGTATTGCCATAAAAAAGGATTTCTGTTTGGACCTCGCTGCCACTGAGTATCAGCACTACTCTGGGATGGAAAGAAATGGAAGATGCTGTTATGTCAGTTTGCAAATGGGGTAATAAACTGAGAGCAACTCTTGACATGACAGATGATTTGCAACAGAAAGGCTACACAAATGTGTTAACAAACCTGATAGCATAAGATCTGGGGAGTGTTAGACTGTATCTGCTCAGGGAGCAGATTTTCACAGGGGAAGATAACATGTCTTGCTTCTTGTCTTGTGTGTTCCTCTCACCCAGAGTTCAGTGGACTGATTTCCTATTGGTTTTTGCATGTCAGCAAAAATCACAGGGTTTTGAATGATAATGCATTTTATACATTTTTGAAAATGAAATTTAGTGGAATAGAATGTAAGAGTTGAGGTTTTATTTAGCGGAATACCCACTAAAGTGTAACTTGTAAAAATGAAGAGAAAAAACAACAGAATTTTTAAAAATGTGCATGTGTGTTGTTAAAAATGTTTCGCAGTGCTTCGCTTTGTGTGCCCGTTAGGCACACAAACATCCAGCGAAACACTGCTTTCGCAGTGTTTCACTGGATGTTTGTGTGCCTAACGGGCCTGAACAGACTGGGGACTACAAGTGAGCCTGATTTGATGCACATCCTTCTGATTGTGGTGTAATTTTTCTGACACTCAGGAGTTATGAAATGCCATAACATGTAACTGTGCTTTAAGAAGACAAGCTGGGCAGTGTTTTTAAGGAACTAAAAGTACTCTTGGTCATTTAGGGAAGTGTCAGTTGTTGACAATGGAGGTACTGTTTACACTGTGATAAGGTGTGTTGGAATGCTTACCTTGGAGTTGGTTTCTTAATCACCGTTCGTTTGTGGTCACTTACAATGCATCGTTTGCATATTTGTTTCTTCCCCTCAGACCTTACTGCTCGTTTAAGGAGCTTTTCCTTTTCCAACCTACTGCTGTGCTCTTTGTAACGGGGCCTTGCGTTGTGTCCACAGTGAAGGGGAGCCAGAAGTGTGAGCTGAACTGCCGGGCCATCGGCTACCGCTTCTACGTGCGCCAGGCGGAGACGGTGATCGACGGCACCCCCTGCGACCCCAACGGGACCGCCATCTGTGTGGCAGGGCAGTGCAAGGTAGGGCACGGCTGCCCCAGCTGCAAACCTGGCAATGCTGGCTTAAACTTGCTTCTTTTTAAAAAAATTTATTTGTGTTAAAGTAGATGTGAAAAACGCTAGCTTTTATTATTGCAGGTTGGATTTCTTAACTAATATTTGTATTTTCTGAGAACAAACTAAAGAGTGCTGAAGGGATGGATTCAGGAGGTGTTTTAGCCCTAATTAAGGTGTCTGTCAATGAGCTTTTTCCACATATTTTACTTTCTACAGAAGAGGTTCTTTGAAAGAATCAGAGCAAAAAGATTGAAAGCTTAAATAAGAAATACAATATCTTTCTTTGATTCAGTTTTAGAGTGGAGATATTTTTCAGAGTCTGCAACAGAATGGTTTCTTTTGATTGCTTTATAGCTGCTTGTAGTCTAACTTTTCTGATTGGGCCATGTTTGCCTCAGGTCTTACTGGCTCTTCTTTTACTCAGCAGTGATGTTCTTGTAGAAAACAATTGAGTGCTTACATTTCTTGGGTTCAGAAAGAGCTGCTGTGTTGACTTTTTGCCATCTGCTGTGTAGATTCCATTTGTAATGAATAAATACACTTTTTGCAAGATGGTAGCAATTTTAAACAAAATGTTACAGTGTTTAGAAAAAAAATGGTAATCTTTCAAGTGAGGTTAGTGAAAGAAATAAATTCCTAGCGAGGGGCATTTGACGCTTGGCTGATGTTTCCTATATATGTTGGCAGAAGCTGCAGAAGTGGCTCAGATGTGACTCATGAACTCAAATAGTGAAAGGTCAAGTTCAGTTTAAATAGTTGGTTTGCCAGGGGAAATCACTGATGAATACAGCCTTGTCCTCTGCATGTCCCAATTCCTCTTCCTTGTGCACATCTGGACAATGCCATGTTTGTTTCTGTTCTGTGTTTCTTAGTGCAAGCAAAGCCATAGCTTTGAATTTCCTTTGTACAGGATAGATCTGGGTGAAGTTGGTTGTGCTTTAAAGCTTTCCTTGATCTCAAACGAATTCAGAAAGGGCCAGAAACTTGTTTTAGTTGCATTTCTGATCTATGACTCAGAAAACTGATAATTGAGTTGTGTCTAACAAATGTATGGTCTCTACCACCCTCTGTTGGACATTCTTTCACATTACCAGAACAATAATATCCTTGTGTTGCATACCATTATCTATTTTGGTCCCAGGACCATTGGTTTTGGTTAGTATTTTCAGCTTACCTTATCCTTAAGAGGAAAAAAAGATGGAAAATGCTGATACAATAAAAATTATTCAGAAATATAGTAGAGAATATGATATATGAGATGAAATAGTGCTTTAAAAAACTTGAAGTGAAAAAGCCCAACAAATTAGGGTGTTTCATCATAAGAACATATTGTCTGTCTGTGACACTGTCATAACTGGCACATATACTAACCCCAAGTGCTACAAAAAAAGCTCACTTTACATTGAAATGATTGTGTATTTCCTGGTCTAGTCTGGACTCTGAATCCTAATGAAATTAAAACTTCTTAAATTAATTAAATACTTTAAAAATAAAACTAGACAAAGCAGGAAGAATGGGGTGAATTCTTCCTATGCAGAAGAAAGAAGTAGAGCAATGATATTGATAATCAGTTGCACTATTTCTCTGTAAGTTTGGTTTTCTGCACACTTGAACAATATTATTTCTGATGGATTTTTTTAAGCAAACAAATGTTTTCATTGACAGTCCTATTGAGTTCCACTTCTGGTTTTTTTATAGTTTTTATTTGGTGCCACAGCTGGTTATTCCTAATACACATGCTTGGAATATGTTTCAGTATTACTGAGTAGATGTTGTTTTTGTAAATACATTTGCTACTCCTCTTCTAACCCTACATTTTGACAGTGCAGTTAAAGAGTGACTGCCAATGGACTTCTTTCAACTTGCTATTTAGTCAGAAGTGTCTGTTTTCTTCCTTCAAGATTTTTTTTCTTCTTTTGTGTGAAGTGAGTGTATCCTTACATTTCTTCTGGAGACAGTGGGTTAGTCCTACTCGGTAACTTTTAATCTTAGAAGAAAAATGCAGAGAGAATACTGAGGAGACTTTAATAAACAAGCTGTGAGAAAAGAATGTTCTTAATAATTTTGACCTTGCCCATAGATTAAGAAACTGCCTCTAGGGCAGAATGTTGCATATGTTTTCGCATGTGTCTGGGACACTCCCACTAGGAGAAGTCGTCCGAGTACCTGGAGGTGTGAGCGCCGACTCGAGGTAGTTTTGGAGACAGAAACGTTTCCTGGGAGCTGAAGAAAATCGGTTTGGCAGAGATGTTGGGTACCACGCGGGGGCGCGCTGTACAAAGGATCATTTAGCATTTCACCCAAAATTCTCTTTGGGTGGGAACTGTAGATACCTCTCAAAGTGCGTGAAACAACTGGTTTTTGTCTCCTGATTTTTATATTGCATTTTCTCTTGCAATGTAGTTTGTTTTCATCTTACAGCTAACTGCTGATGTTAATACAAAAATACCTAAGCAATTTTAAAATGCACACTGTAACTTAAGTAGCAAAATGATTGGTAATAGAGATTTTACTTGCCTAAAACAAAAAGAGTGCATCAGATATTGAAAATCTTGCAAACTTGCTAGGGAGGTAACTTGTGTCACCTATAAGAAGCATAGCCAACCATGCTAAATCTCCATCAGAAAAGCAGGATGAGGCAAGGAGCCCCTATATGGAACTGTGCTAGTGTGTCCAGGTAAGAGAACTATAGATGACACGATTGTGTTTTAAGTTAGGGAACCTCTAATGGCTGTAGGATCAGAGTGACAGATCAGGATAATGAGAAGTGTGTACTTTCAATTAGTAAGTGGATAAAAATAGAAAATAAATGTGGTCTCAGCTATTCCTTTTTCTCAGTCCCTTGCCAAGTATTCATGGATGCAGTCTAACAAAACAAGCTGTGGGAGCCCATAGGAAGATAGATTGCAGCACTGTCCTGCATTCACAAAAGAGGAAACCAGTGAAGAGCTGTGTACTCTGTAGCATAGTGGAGGTGAAGGGTTTGATGTCATGTCTCTTATGCAGAAATTACTAAGATGTAGTTAATGCCTTTTAAGTAACCAGTAGAACCAAACCTGTTTTGTGTTACATTACATCAGTTCAAAGAAAAATAAAACAACCAAGAAATTTCAACCAGTTGAAATACATTTGATTTCAATGAGAGTATGGGAAAGCAGTTGCAAAAAGAGAGTCATGTAGCTAGTGCAGGACCCCTCTTCTGAGGTTAAATAGCAAAAGGATACAAAGTAATTTAGATTTTATTGTAAAGAAACAAAGAGGGGTGCAGCAGAAGTAACCTTCTGAAATGCACATTTAAGGGATCTGTTAAACACCTGGACAAGCAAGCAGTGGGGAGAAAGCTATTAAGAAGGGGACTGGCTGCATAAGTATTCATTCTTGTTCTCCTGTTTAGAAGAGGGGTGAAAACTTCACAATTACTCCTGCAGTATGAATGATTCCTTTTGCTGTTAATTGGCTGGATTATGTTTCCTGTCCTAGAAATGTTCAAGCCATTTGACTTTCAGCATCTCATTGTGGTGGTTAGCTTGGGACTCCCAAAAAGGGCTTATAGATTCCTCTCTGCAGAATGCTTAAAATGATCCTTGGTTAGCTGCCTGAAAGTAGAGATTGCCAGCAGACCTCCTCAGACAGGTGTTGACATGGGAGCATCTGAATTTGGCTTACTGACCATGTGTTCTATGGCAGTAGAGGCTCTGAATGGGCAGCATCAGCTTTGTACCATTGTCCCAGAAAAATTCAGGAAAGGGGAACTCACTTACTCTGGGGGGTGGTGTGTTATGTCATGCACAAAAATAAAAATGAAGAAGCTCTTCTTGAATTTATTGTTGTCTGCTAATGTTTATACTAGAAGACTGTCACTGTAAACAGTCACAAATTATTTTATCATGATAAACATAAGAAGAGCAAGGGGAATAAAAAAGAATTGTACAGTATTAGAGCAAGCTTGTATATCACATATTTCATGAGAATTCTCCTTTGGTTGTGTACTTTCTCTCTGCTTGCTTGCATGTTACTAGAATTTAACCTGCAGTAGAGTTGGAATGTGCAGTAAAACTTTAAGTTACTATACATTAAAAATAAAGACATGTGTATGCTAGAGACAACTTATTAGCAGATTGATGTGTTTTCATGGCAGGTGGGGTCATGAAGTAGAAGGGGGGGCTATTTATGAACATTTGTGAGGAAAAATAAAGGCTTTCATGTGTGAGGATTTATGAGGTGAGTGCTAAAACAATAATTGAAACAATAAATTGAATTAGTATTTCATTTTAATTTGATTTGTTTTGGTACTTTCTCTGTCACTTTCAATCCACACTGCCTCCTGTGATGTCTGTGGTCTGGAGATCAGGGTTTTTTCTTTGTTTGCAGTTGTACTCCCTTGTGCTAGCAGTGTTAGCTGTGTTGACTAGTGATATTTCAGGCCTCATCTAAGAGTTCTTAGAAACACAGTATGGAAGTGTATTTACTGCTAAAGTTTGTTTATCTCTTTTTGTTTCCCAATACTCTTGTACTTGGTGACAGGTGACTATTGGTAGTATTTTAATTATTGTTATCAGTGATAAATCATTGATTAAATTAAAATTTTATTACAATTCAGTAATTTCAGGAACTTCAGAATTTAGGCACTAGGACTTTTTCTTTGTTAATTATAATAAACTATCAGATGCCAGTAACCCAGAAATCTTAGTGAAAATAGAGGAATTTTTAGAAAGTGAGGACAGTGCAGCAAATTGTTGTCTGACCTAAGCTGATTTTTACTTAAGAGCCAAAGAGTAAGTTAATGCTTAATTTTGTTTTGATGACTTCTAGGAGCAATTTGAAAATGCTAATAACTGTAACAGAATATTCCAAAATACCTATTATTTAGTCAGGAAACTGAAACAGCAATCTTGGAAAT
This sequence comes from Hypocryptadius cinnamomeus, assembly GCA_013400635.1. NCBI lineage: Eukaryota > Metazoa > Chordata > Aves > Passeriformes > Zosteropidae > Hypocryptadius > Hypocryptadius cinnamomeus. The sequence continues at coordinate 993 of VYZP01072176.1, read as the reverse complement.
CTACAGGAAATTAAGTATTTAGGCTTTGTTTTCATTTAACTACATTATAATATTACTTTAGAGCCTGGAAAGGGTCCAGTATGTTTTTAGGCACTTCTATTAAAACAAAGATTACAGTTTTGGTAGACCAGGATAGGCAAACTTGTCACATGAATAAATAAATCCTTGGGAAGAAGGTCCATAGAGGCTCTAGTTGTGTTTATGTATTTTTCTTTTTATGCAGCACTTGCATACACAGATCTAGGTGCACCCAGAGCAAATAGTTGAGGAGCTTTTCTGTTTTAAAATATGCTGGAAGTATTGACTTACTGTGTTAGACAAAACTGTGAAAACTGTGACTCTTGAGTTAGGCAGGTGCCACTGTGTGACTGTCTCGTGGAGAGACCGAGTCCCTGGGCTGAGCAGAGTGGCTGCTTGGTTGCTTCAGAGAGCTGGTATGGATCCCTATTCCAACCAAAGTATCCAGGCTGCTCTGCAGTGGATTTCCTGTGGGACCTTGGATGTTTCATTTACCCTCTGGTTGTTGTTAGTCTAGCATTGTGCAAGGGCACTGAGTGTCTGCTGAGTGTGCAAACTGCACCCAGAAGCTTTTTTTTGGACTCTGTAGCCCTGTTAAGAACCAATTTTTTTAACCAAGGTGGAGCCCAGTAGTTTTGTGACTTCCCTCCCTTGGGTGGCTTGCTGGCAGCTGGTTCTCATCTCTTCCATGTGATACATCTTTGTCCCAAATGTGTTTTTAATGTCCAGATTCTCCACCTCAAAATGAGGATTATGTGGCAAATCTTTGTTTCATAGGATTAATGTGATTTGTGTGTCTTAATGCTAGTGAAATGTACTTAAGGCCAAATGAACAGCAGAGTGTTGTGTTCTCTGTAACAAGCTGGTTTGTGTAATTTTTGTATATTTTGACCATACTCATTTGCAGGAAGTTGTGCTTTGCCTTTCAGCCAAGCGAAGGTGTGGGAGAATATTGTCAGGGAAAGCAAGAATCTG
>VYZP01072175.1:2985-15274 GCA_013400635.1 Hypocryptadius cinnamomeus | reverse complement strand
TGTCTAACTTAATAAGTTATTTGAAATATCCCATGCACTGATGTCCAAACTATTCCAAACAAACTTCCCTCCTTTTTCTCTTCTCCCTAAGCAATGGTTACACTGTACTCCTGGGATGGCTCTCCTAACGTTAAGAATCACTGGTATTTCACAAATAAAGGAGATCACCATGTGAAAAATTATCTTTTAAAATGGAGTTTAATTTGCATATAAGGAACAGGAGATTTATGATGAGCAACACAGCGCAGCACTGCATCTGCCTAGTATCAGTCGTAATTTAGATTGTTTGTGACCGATCTTAAATTCTAAAGCATGGAGAAGATGAAGTGCTCTGTTGCTGTGTTATTGTCAGGAGTCTAAGACTTACCAGAGATTTATTAGTAATCTTATCACAAACATGTCTCAAGTTTTTGCTTTTAATATGTGCCAAGCTCCTCTGAGGAATTTTCCTCACTGCAATTATATTTCTCAATGCATGCATTCTGAAGCTTAGTTGATTTCCTTCCCAAAATAAAGCGACCTATCATTACACTACAGTAGCTCTGCTACATTTTTCCTCTGCTACTTAATAATCAATGTATTCATCATTAAAATCTGAGCCCTGAAGCAATGGTTTTTAGCATATTCTAATGACTAGCGACTTGCAAATTACATTGACCTTTCATGTACATTCTGTAAGCACCTTGTTCTAATGTGTACTGTATTTATAGTTTGCCAATACAAACTAGCCAAAGATTGGATAATTACTGTAATCTATTAGCTCGATTGCTTTCCCTGCTCATTTGTAGCAGGTGCCATGCAGACCATTTTCAAAAGCTGGCCTATCTTTCATCTCCTGCAAGCCCAGAAAGTAACAAATGCTTCATCTTCACAATATATACACTTTCTAATATATGAAGAACACCCCAACTCAACTCAAGGATATTTCAGGAATAAGGAATCTTTTTTACTATTAGTGTCATAATGCTATTTGTGACTGACAAAAAACACAGCTCACTGAGTGTAAACTTTGCTTGAAAAATGTCAGGCCAAGTTCCATTTTCTGCCCCTTACCCTGACTTCCAAATAGCATTTAGTAGGAACTGCTTACTTCTTTTCTTAGAAGGATAAAATGACACTTTTCTTAAAGTACAGAACTTTTTTTTTTTTTTTAAGCTATAAGCAAACGTTTCAAAGAAAACTTTAAATGCTTTTTATAAAGGCACACAGTTGCAACTTAAGAAACACTACATGGAAGTATTAACTCAAGTCTCTCTGTTCTTTCTGTTGACAGTCTATTTCAAGACAGTTATGGATAGATAACATTACAGACACTGGTAATTAAAACAACACTAATTTTGTCTCAGTGGCTGCTCTTTGTTGTTTGAAATCATCTATCATGGCCTTCATGCTTCACACAATGAGAAGACATTTGTCTCGTCACATTCTGCATGGTCAACACTTTTGTTAATATCCCAGCATACCTGGGTGCTGCTGCACTGTTAAAGAGGGAGTGGGGCTTTTTCCCACCCAAAAAAAGAACCTATTAAATAAACTGCTTTGAATGTGTACTTTGAGAAATTCATTATTTTGGTTTACTATTTTTCAGAAATTACATTAATGCCTTTTCTTTAAAATGGTTTAAAGTATTACCTCTCTTCCTCACCTATTAACTGAGACTGCATCAGTTTAGCACACAAACCTCTAAGCAGCACAGGAAAAAAGAGATATACTGAATTACAAACATATAGTCAGAAAAAAAAAATAAATGCTTAAAATGCCTGGCCCCATATACTACTGATTCTTTTGTATGCAATAGTTTAATTGATTTATGGACACTAAATTTTTCTTCCATGTACTTCTTAATATTCTTAAACATCATTTATTTAAGTATTAAGAGAATTACAGCACACAGATGCTTTATATTTTGACCATAAAAGAAAAAGGCGGAGAAGACTCATAACTCATTAGGGAGGATGAAGGACTCAGACATTATTTTCAGATTAAACATGAACACGGTTACAAAGTAAACCAAAGCAGTTAAGAGAGATTTCAAAGGGTTGTTACTGAATGACACAAGAGAAACAGGCAACATTTAACATGAAACTGAATTCAGCAAGGCCATGAAACAAAGAACTGTTGTGTTGCAGAAGAGGCCTGATGTTACAGAACTGGAGATGCAAAGAGGAGCCCCATCCTGCAAACCCCTGCATGGATTAACCAGTGCCCAGCTCTGGGTGCTTCTGCTTCAGCTCTCCATGCAGCCATCACTGTCTAGCTGCAGAAAAACACAGCACAAATTGAATATTCTAAAAGTTTATCCTCTATAAACTCAATGGTTTTTACCTTTTAAAGGCTTTCCTTTAATCAAGAGGAATTTTACAGTGGCCCAGTTAAAAAGTCAAGGTGAAATCACAGGAGCCTGGCTGTTGTAGCTGCTCTCTCCAGGAGGGTGTGAAAAGTAGAGACACAGACAGGCAGCCCTCAACTTTACACAAAAAGGAACCCTACTCCAATACTGGAAAGGTGGCACCACCAATTAATAAAAATTTTAATTTTATAATTGTTTTATATACATAAAAGATTATTTTTTTAAAAAATAACTAATTTACAATTTATAGCCTTTACAATGAAGCCTAAACCAGAAAAAGTTTGACAACTCTTCCATCTGCAACAAAATTTAAATGGTCACAGCCTAAAACTTTTTAAATTACTGTCAAGAAGTTACACAAGCACTGCACTAAGACAGAAACTACACAAGCACTTAGAAAAAAACAAAATAGCAAATAAGTCAGAAAGCATTAGCAAAATAAAGATTTCTCTTCACAGCCTAATGACAATCCCTCAGATTTAACAGAGCTCAAACTACCTACCCACAGGGAAAGAGCAGGAACCCCTCAGGATTTAAGTTTCTACAGCTTTACAAAAAGATTTTGCTGGCAACAAGTGTTTTCCCAGGTGCCAGAGACAGAGCTGTCAGTCTGCAGGCTGGTCTGCTGGGAAGTGCAGGCTGCTCCCTTGCATGCCTGAGGGCAGGAGAAGCCCTGGGCTCCTGGCTCCACAAGGTACAGTGGGTCAGCTCAGTACAACTTCACTGTTCTTTACACTGGGAATTCTTCAAAAGGATCAGCATTCCCCTTTTATTGAATGTGACTGGATTTTAATTGCAGTGTTTTATTTAGCAAGGCTGCAGAAAGCCAATGGCATATGAAGTACTATAAATTAGGAAGTGTCCCACTAACTCAGTAATGTGAAGTTTCTCCTTTATTCTAATTTTCAGATGCCAGCAAAGCAACAGGAACAAGCTGTATCAACAATATTTCAAAGACATGAGTGAAAAAAAAAGAAATTATTTAAAGCAAACTATATATACCATGCATTCCTTCTGCATGTTTTTTTACAAACCCTCTAAAGACCGGTATTCAAAAGATAACTTATCAATGGACACTTGCATGAGACACCGTAAGCAGAGCCCACAGAAGGAAAATGCCTGTTCCCAATAACTATCCCTGCAATGAATGAAGCAGCACAATTGTTTTCCCTTTCCATAACTCATTTGCATGAATTTACTTTTTTGCCTTAAGAGGTTGTTGTAATGTGTGTTAAAACACACAGTGCAATTTTAACTCCATAATATCACGAAAGAAATACAGTGTTAGTATAAAGTGCAAAAATATGAGTGCTGTTAAATTCTTTGAACAGAAACAACTGCACAGCACTGCTCAAAAGCACCACCCAAAGGTAGAAGGGATGTAAAGACATTTACAGAATTGTCCTTTTTTTTTAATTTCAGCAAAACCTGAATGTAAAAAATGACAGTGCAGTGAAACTTGACAGAGGCTTTTGATTGAAGTCACTGATTTCCACAGCTGCACCTGTAGGAAATTGATGATAATGCTGTCTAAACCATTCATTATGATTTGGAACTTTACTCAAATGAGCACTGGATTTATAAATTTGCTAGACATGTGTTGTAGATAATGTGACAAAGTACTGTTTTCAATTGAAAATTCCTTTGACCTAATTTTATAAAAATCATGCAAAACTAGGGAAGGGAATTTATTTCTAAAGTGTTCTGAAACAGCTGAAGCTGTATTTTTGGAACAGCCTGCATGGAAGTGAAATATATTCATAGGAGAAATTCAGCTATCAATTGTACACCTTCATTAGAATGATGAAGAAATAGGATAAGACTTTTTCATATTGCCAAAAATCAGTTTCTTCTTAGAAAAAAAATTTAATCTGTCTGCTAATCATACTTGCAGTATTTCCAAGGCTGAAATAAACAATAGCACAGCATTTAAAAAATATATATGAGCATAAACTTTGAGTATAAAACACAGGATGGTAATCATGAACTGTTAAGTGGGCATACATTTTGATGGAATAATCATTTTAACAGCCTATTAGCCAGATACTTTAAATGTGAGGAATTTGATACACTCTTGTTCTTGTACACTGCATTACACTAATATAAAGGAAATTAACTTTTTTTTTTTTTAACTTTTGCAAAAATACTCCAGACATAAGGAATTATAATGCTGCCATAGACTGGATTTAAGCAGGGTAATTTGCTGGGGGATGGTTTTGCCCTTTTTACTGACATGCATTGCTCACAAAGAAAAGTTGAGAAACAGTGAAGTGAGAGGTGCACAGAAACACCAACTCACTGGAGCACAGATCAAGGATCTGATCACAGGACAAGAGAGCACTTGGCACAGAATACAGATCTCTCACCTGCAGTCACAGCTAGGCAAACACCTTCCACAGGAACACTTTTCCTACTAAAGTTGCCTTTGTCTGCATAAGTGATTAGAGCCAAAAACATGCAGAATGATTATTTATTAATGCAGGAAGGATGCAGAGTAGAGCTCTCTGCATGCGTCTGTTGCAAGAATACAAAAAATGAGCTAATTTACAAAACTCCCTCATCAAAGGAACAAGACTCGTAGTAATTCTGCTCTTGTAAGTATGCCTACACTGTGATTTTACCACCAACTGGATAATTTCTTCCTGGTTTTTATTTCTCTTTGTTGAGGAAGCCAGTGAAATAACTAGTTATTAGTATAAACACAACGCTGAATAGCAAAATTGGGTTTTCACAAATGTATTGTAACATAAAATCACATTTCTGCCTGAAAAATATAGGTTTGTTAAACCCACAAAGGATCCTTCAGTATGTTCCCTTTTTCTTTAAGTCTTGATACATTTCTGCAAAGCAAACTTAAAGGTTTTTTAAGAATATTTGCATAGTGTGATATAAGGTCGTGGTACTTCAGATTTTACAGACTCTTCAAAATGGGAAAAGACTTCCTTTTGTCAAAGGAACTTAAAGGAACTTTACAGGAAAAGGTGAAGGGAATAAATAGTTCCCCACATCTTCACTAGAATCAAGAGATTTGGCAGTGGGTATTTGGAGACTATTTCAAACTACAGTTTGAAACAAGCATATACATTCCACGTGGTCTAGATGCCACAAGTTCTCCCTCCACATTAGACTGACCTTAGCAGTTTATATAAGGAGCAGGGATCCTCCTCAGGCAGCCAGCAGACACCTCTCACTGCAAAGCATATGCTCGCTTTTCCTCAGTTGTTACCTAATTTGTGCACCAAAATCCCTTTTATATGATATCATTAAGGAAATTCACAGGACAGTGACCCTCTAAGAGTATGTACCAATTTCAGCCATTAGAAAAACAAATCAGTAATTAAATTACCTGCAATTTTCAGCTTTCTCACCCTTTGAAGGACAATATGTAGTTACAAAATGAAACAGTTCATACAGAGATTTCTGCCAAACCTCAAGCCTGCTTGGAATTGTTACTAGGCGGTCAGTCTTTTGTAATAAAGAGTTCAAATTCCCTGTTAGAATTACCCAAGTCACATTCCCACAGGATTTCAAGGAGATATTCACTACAGTTCACTCATTTACTAAGTGTCATTCAGAAAAGCCTGTTTTGCCACTATTAATAGAATTGTTCAATATCACACCACCTAATAATCTGAGGTCCCTCACAACATATTTACTAAAAGTTAGCTTAAAATTTACTAGACTTGATACTTTCAGTGTTCCTGAGCCTGGTTCCTCTTACCTGCCCTTTCCCTTTCTGGCTGACTCTTTTTAATTCATAAGCTTTTCATTAGAAGTCGGCCCAAACAGGAGCCATGCATCCAACTTGATGATGCTGATTCAAACCTACTTTGATTCCAGACTTCCATGAGGAATGCTTTCAGTGCTCCTACAGGATTTGACTAACAACTTCTGACAAACTCAAAGATTCAGCATCTGGGAGTTCATTATCTCCACCAACACATGAGCTGGAGCTCAGTGTAACACCCTTGTCTTTAGCTCTGAAAGAACACTCAGGCATGTCTAGCAGAAATAATTGAGACAGGAGATCATAGTACCAGCACATATAAGCAGGTGAGTTAAAAAGATCATCAAGGCTCCCTCATGACTCCCTCTGTGATGGACCTTAGACAGTGGGGAGAACATCCTGTTCCTTAGTACAGGACAAGTGTCTCAGATGGCATCTCAGTCTTTGCCTTTCCAAATACATCAGTGTTGGCACTCGACACTGGTACAGGTCGTGTGGTGTTCAACTTGGGGATCAGTGATTATTGCTCAGATCTGTAAGTCACTCATTTGTTCTTAACAAGTTTGTGAATTGAGGATACCCAAGGCAGAAACATCCACACTAATTACAGGTAGGTATGAAAAGTTATGAGATGCCTGGTGAGAATTACTACAGGTAATACAGGCAGCAGATGCATTTTAAGTAAGAAAATGACAGGAACAAAACCTTTTCAACTCCTGAAATAATAGAAGATTTAAATCTTTGCTCTCTAACTGGGACATCGTACTCTTATTAAAAAAAATTAGATGAGGCTGGGTAGCAGTCTACAGCCAAAGCATATTTTCATCATCAATGGTCAACACCTAAATCTCATGGAACACAGTGCTGGGAGAAAATTTTATCAGCAGCCCTCCAACAGGAGAAGAAAGTGGGATGAACATCTGTGGCTGTGCATTCACTCATTCCTTTCATACACCTGCAAGAAAGCAGGTAAAAAGGAAAACCTCTAAAGGGGCTTTTAATGTTGACACTCCACCAAGAGCCCCCCCAGGACTCTACTCCAATGGCTCCACCAGCCCTTTTAACCTTAGAATTAACTGACATACACTGAGGATTAATCAAGAAAAGAAACCCAAATAAAATGCAAAAGGTAAAGAGGCAGAAAGGACAAGAGGAGGGCTTAAAAAAAAAGAAAAGCTATTGCAGAGGAAGAGATGGCCAACCTATCAAGGACCAAGTACCCAGGGGTAGGCAAGAAAAAAAAAATTCTACCCAACTGAGTCCAAAAAAATTCATGAGCCTGAGTTCAGGCACTGAAAAGCAATACCTACAAATTGATCGAGATTTCTCTCACTTTTCATTCAACCACTTTATTTATCACTGTTTCAAAATTACTTTTTGTGAATTGCTTTTGAAAACTGGTGATATTCCAGCTCATAAAGTAAATTTTACAAAATAAGATTATTATGTATTTTAAATCTTTTTTAATTCTTAACTCATTTGCACTGATTTTTTTCAAAATACAATTAAAGTATGTGTTTGACCAAATGGACATAATGTTTTTTCTTCTTGAGTTCTGTAAACATGACAAAAAATAAATATGAGGCTAAGAATGTCTTCTCTATTAGTAATTAAGTAGTAAACTCCTTTTGCATAAATTAAAAATTGCAAAATCTAAAATCTCATTAAACAGATAAAAATTGCAGTGGCTTTATAAGCCAATAAATAAGATCAGAATGGGGTGATTTTTTTATTATATGCATCTTCTGTTCCCAGCATTTCACATGTTCACAATATTTTCCCCAATGTATTGACATGAAATCACTCTGGCAGGGGGAGTGGAAGAGGTGTGAAGATTATTGCTACCATGTGTGTGTGAGGGGGTAGCAACACACAAACAGTTTCCAGTCATCCAAGAGGACCAACACTTAGCACCATTTCTAAAATTACTATAAATAAATATCCTGCGATGGATCGCACACCACATACCCACAGCTCCTGTTTTACTGGGAAAAACACAGCACACAATACTGCACGAGAAAAACAACACAGTTCTTTGAGATCCACCACTCCTGCAGTGTAAGAAAGGACATGAGATTTCTGATTTATTTAAACCTGTAACTTGCAAAATCCATCGGCTCTCCTTGTACTAAAAGCTATGGATCTGCCCTTTTCTCCTCTGTACTTTTAACATAATAGGTATTATTACCCATAACTTTTTATTTTAAAAGAATTGTGCAGCCAGGAAAATGAATGAATTTAATTATCAATGCAGTGTGAAAAAAATCATTAGAGCAAGAGCCTGGAACACTACGTATTAAAAATAAACAAAGGCTATTAAAAACAGTTTTTAAAAGTGTCATTCTTCCTTCAATTCTTAAAATGTAAGTAATACAAACACAGCAACAACAGAATCATAGAATCATATGTAAACAACTCTAGTTACTGGGAAAAGATGGCCTAGGAAAATGCTAAATGACTGACTGGATCATTTAACTTTAAATCTATACTTTATGTGGCAATATGGAGAGGTCATTTGATTGCTATGCATAAAAAATTTAGAATTCTAATATGATCTAAAAGTTTCACCTTCATAAGACAAAATTTTCATTATAAAATTGTATTTAGTGGCATTCATACATATCTGTCACCTCAGCTTTATAGTATTATATTTCTATGGGCTGTCGACTGGGCATTATAGAAACCACTATTTAAAAACAGAGTAGAACTTTTTTCCTTTATACTTCACAAATTCTCTGGTTTTCTTCACAGCTGTAAAATGAAAATATGCAGGGTCAAACATGAACTGTGGGTTGTTGCACAGAATTCTTTCGCCACCTAAAAATCAGCATTTCCACCTGTATTTTTTCATCAAAAAGGTGTTCTCAGCAGCAAGCTTTAGGTTCCATTCACTGCATGTGGACATTTATACTGAGTCATTATTCAGCTTTTGAGGATTTGGAAAGAGATTTTTGTATTTTCACTTATGATTTCTCATCATGAATAATCAAATGGTTTCCTCTCCAGCAGCATGAAAAGCCTCCTCTATACTCAAGAGAAAAATTTAAACCAAAATTTGTGGCCTCTGAAAATTTGTCATTAGAAGAAAGAGGTACATTACCTGTGTACTGTTGCTGTGGAAAAGCAGGTCAAACTCTTAACTCCAGATATATGGGAGTAGTTTCTACCAAAATTTACAAATGTGCTTCCAGACATAATTTGACCTTGCTGATTAAGCTGTAATCGACTGAAGTCTTGACTCAGAGCTGCTTTTCAAAATACTCTTATTTACTTCAATATTTGGTTAAAACAGTAATACTTGTCAAATACTTCTTTTCTACATATTTATTTTTTTTCTAAAAATCCAGAAGAATGCTAGGAGATATCACAGCTACACAGCCACCAGAACAGCTGGTTGTCAACAGGGTTGGGAGGGAATGAAGTAAAACCAAAGGGTGGGAAGTGGCCATGGAAGATTATAAGTGAGGGCAGAGAACATCGCATAGAATATGTCAAAGATCAGACTCGATTTTCTTTTGTTCTCCTGAAACAAACACTATTTCAAAGTTGAAATATTTAAGCTGAGATTTTAACAAAGCCCCTGTAGGTACTTTAAATAAAGACAACTAGAAAATCAAATAGTTTCCAAAATTATTTACTGTCTCACTCTCAGAACCTAAGTTCATTAGTGGTTTCCTAAGATGGGGTTTCTTTTTTTTTTTTTTTTGTGGCGATGCACTTTGTAATGAAGTCATACAACATTCTGCAGTGTTTCTCAGCCTTAGGCTTTATTGTGTAAGACATTTCAGACTCTTTAACTTTTACTACTGGGAATGTTCCCTATTGATTTCAAAGGGATTACTTGCAGAAGTAACTACAAGCAGAAGGATTTGCAGAAGTGGAATCCCAGACATGCTTTCCCACCCTTTTCCACTGGAAACATCAGAAAGGAATCTAGAGTTTGAGAAACATCATGCAAGAGGGCTAAGATGTTACAGAGAACGTGAATTTTAAGACAACCATGCTGCAGGCCAAGGAGTGTTCCCCAGTGCTGGGCTAGAAATTACAGAGTTTACCAGGGAATAATGAGACAGCAAACAGGTAAAGTAAGACACAGCTTAGTGCAAACTAAATGTGAACCAGATTTACCCATAATGTCAAGCAGTCAAACTACTGAAGGATTTCATTTAACAGCATTACTGATATTCCTGACAATTGAAACTCACACATCTCTTTTGTCAGATTGCACAGGTTTCCTCTGCAGTCAAAGGGGAAAACTTTCCTCCTGAAAGCACAATTAAGAGAGCTTGGTAATGGCATTACTCCAGACAGAAGTCAGCACAGCATTCCTATCTCCAGACTCTCAAAGAAACCCAGGAAACTCCCATGTTTTAGCCTAGTCAGGAATATCCTGCTGGACCACTTCTGCCCTGTCTACTCCCCCCTGCAATTTCATAAATATTAAACTTGCCTGTGGCACCTCTCTGGAGAACCTGCTGGAGCCCCCATTGTGACAGTCCATGGCCAGTTCTGTGACCAACACACTGCTCAGTTTACCAGGAATAGAGTGGAGATCAGGCTAAACCACGTCTACCACAGCCTCTCCTACCTGTGTTATTTTCCCCTTTATTCACTCAATCAGAATGGACACAAGATATTTGATTGGTTTCAGACTGTCAAGTGTTGAGGATTTATTTCACATAAATTTTGCTTAAAATAAATGTCAGTTCTCTAAAGTGGGTGGGGCCCAGGGGTCAGGTTTTGTAAGTTCTGTTTGCATTCCTGTGCAGGCTCACTGGCAGTCCTCAGCATGGAGCAGATTTCCAGGAGATGTGCCCTCCTCCCTCTCCTAATCAACAATGCCACACAAAGCCATCTTGCAAAGTATTTCAGACCCTTGAATGAAGGGCATTTATCAAAGTTTTTTTCCTCATATTAACTTGTGAGAAAATTAGCAGAATAAAGATGGTCCTTTCTCTTGCCCACTTGCAGCAGCGATTACAGAAAAGATGCACTTCATATGCCACAGTTTGAATCCATAGTGGGGCAATGACAAAGCACCAACATCAAAGAAAATATTTTGGAGGAACATTAGTTTTCATGATTTTATACATAATGCCACCAAATCACAGTTCAATCTTCTTATTTGCAAGTGAATAACCTCTACATAAAAGTACAATTCTTATGTGAGCTGAAAAGAAAATGTCTTTCTTCAGCATTCCCACTATTAGGCAAGCAGATGGCTCAATCTAAATGACCATGTGAAAGACAGAAAAAAAGACCAGCACAGATCAATATCCTCACCATGATTCCTGCATTCCAATAAATACCAAACCATCAAGAGCAACAGCAGAGAGAAAAAGAGCATCAAAATATCATTTTAGGAAAACCAGTAAATAACTGAAACCAATCTGAAAACAAACAGCCAATAGATTTAATAAGAAGAATGTAAACAAAAACCAAACAAGCTTCACTCTTAACATTAGTGCCTGCAGTTATCCTGAATGTAAGCAACAAAATAAACCACCCCAAACCTCAGTGTATCACATACACATGCCACAGGGAGAAATATATCAAAAAGAAAGAAAAAATATTACTTCTATATAAATGAGTCACTGTATTTCTGTGTTTGGGTAGTTGTTTAGATTTTTTGTGGGATTTTGGTTTTGTTTGGTTGGTCTTGTTGGTTTGGGGTTTTTAACTACAGACAATAAATAAGAACTTCTTATTTTTTCAAGGGGCAAAACATACCCTTTTAGGAACACCATGATGACATCAAATAAAGAAATGCCAGACACTAAACCGATTAGAGCTAGCTCAGAAATGGGAAAAACACACCAGGCCAACAGCTTTCAAAAATTCAGGAGCAAAGTTCCTTACTACACAGAGACCCCTCTCCTGGCCTCATGGCCCTGCACCGTACAGCTCCCTCCACGGATGGCACCAGGGAGCAGATCCAGAGATTTACTAGGATTTCTTGTTCTGAGGCACAGCCATTACCTGTGTGTGTGTTCAGTGCATTAAACACCATGAAACCTCCTCCTGTCCTCACCCAGGTCTGAACTCACACGAGGGAAAGAACCCATTCTCTCAAGCCAGGCCACAGGTGAGTCACACCTGCAGGCTGCACCTCCTGCAGTCACAGTCACACCTGCAGAATGCACTTCTGCAGAGCCACAGTCACACCTGCAGAATGCACCTCCTGCAGTCACAGTCACACCTGCAGGCTGCAC
>VYZP01072168.1:39428-75046 GCA_013400635.1 Hypocryptadius cinnamomeus | reverse complement strand
ACTTGGCATCAGGTAAATACCCATCTCTGTAGTTTCCCCAGTCTCTCTTCGTGTGTGTGTATGTGTGTATGTAGTATTTTTTAACAAAAAACTGTAAAGGCCAGGCCGTGGGCTCCAAGATACTTTCTTCATGATAAATCTCAGCAGACACTTGACCCCACTTCTTAAAACCCACTTGATTCTTGCCAGTCACTGCAACATTATTGTATTGGGCTTTTTATATGCATAGGTACCAATTATTCTTGACACAGCCAGGTGATAACATTTCCTGTCCTTTGTGTTTACCTAATAAATTGACTTGTTTTGCCTCTCTCTTCTCTCATGTTCTGTTTTTCTTATCCACTATGTAAGCTGCTTAGACCAGAGCTTTTATTTTTGAGCTGGGTCATCTTCTGACATTCTTGCTGGGAAAAGAATGAATCTGGAACATTTTAATCAGTTTGTGTGGTGTATTACACTTGCTGCAAATTACCTAATCATGTACATCTATTGCCCCTGGCTTCTGTTTGGTTGGTCATTAGCAAATAGCTCTATTTGTTTCCAAGTCATCTCTCCACTCTACTTATGTTTTCTTACGGTTTTTAATTCTTCAAAATTATGCATTTCCTTGTGGCTGTTTTATTAATATAACTCAGTAGTATCTAAGTGGTCCTATTTAAGAACAAAGTCAAGTTCTTCTACTTGCGCTACAACACATGATTATGTTGTTATTCTGGGAAATTTGCCATATTGAAAAATGCAAATAACTGATAAGAGCTGCTTCTCTCTGTCCTCTGTCTGGCTTTTGTCATTGCTATTTGGCAGTTGTTCTCTTTGTGCTGCTTCCCATATCTGTTCTTGCCTTGTTTATGTGCATAATTCACCATGCTTACTTCAATTTACCCTTGTATTGTAGTCCCGGGAAGACAGGAAGGTAGAAGCCATCATGCACATGTTTGAGAACTTAGAAAAGAGAAAGAGGAGACGAGAGCAACCATCAGAGCGTAACAGCACTGATGCTGAAATCAACGTCAATTCTGAAGCTCCTGAGCTAGAAGAAGTAAAAACAGAGACTCCTGAAACTGAAGATGGAAGTGCAGCACTGAGTGCTCCACCTCCTCCTCCTCCTCCTGTTTCTAGCAGTACCAGCAGTACTGGGGTGAACACACGACGGTCCTCACAAGTAGCGGTAAGATGAAGATGGGATTGTTTGCTATCTTGTACGAAGCTCAGGTGCAGCATTTCTGATCATAAGATCATTCAGGTGGGGAGGAGCTTTATGGGCTTTGTTGCCCATTCTGAGTTAGGTAGGGACAGCTCTGAAGCTAGACCAGGCTGGCCAGTGTTTTACCCAGTCTTCTCTTGAAAACCTCCAGGGCTGGAGATTGCACCTCTTCCAGGTCATGATTGTTAGGCTGAAAAAAATTTGCCATGTATCCAGTCTGAACCTCTCATTTCAGTGTATGTCCATTGATGCACCACTGCATCTTCTTAGTGGCTTCAGTCTGTTTGTAGGAAGACTGCTGTTACATCCCCCTCAGTCCTCTCTGGGCTGAACAAGCCCAGCTCCTTCTCCAGGTGAACCCCTTTTGTTCTGGTGTGAGCTTAAGTTGGATGCGTAAGTGCAGTGATGGAAAGTTATTTTCTTTTTGTTTGGGTTTTTTTTGACCCAGTCTGCTTTGGATGCATGTGTTCCCATTTTATGGCAGGGCTCAGACACTTGCCTGGAGTGCTCCATGTCAGCTCAGGTCAGGAATAAGAGCAGTTATCTTGAGACAAGCAGCAAGTTTCCAATTGCTGCTTTCTTCCTAAAGACCCATGTTCTGTCCTTTAAGAATGCAGAAGACAAAACGATAATGTGCCAGTGTTGAAGGGTCCCCAAGGCCATCTTATGAACCAACACAGAGTCCAACAAGATTTTGAGAGTCAGGTAGTGTCAATAAATAAATCTCAATTCTTGATCCTGTATGCAGAGAAAAGGAATACTCTTAGAGGTGCTCAGACTAATGACAGTTTATTTTGTAGGATGCTGTCTCCGAAAAAACAGTGACTAAGCCAGCTCCAGCAAAACCCTCCAGGCCCCGACCAAAAAGTCGCTTCTCTCGATACCGGACCAGTTCAGCACAAAGACTGAGAAGGCAGAAACAAGCCAGTTCCCAGCAAGCTGAACTCACACAGGCTGTCCCAGAGGAAGGAAACACTGCCAGCTTGGTAACCACAACAGATGTCAGCAATGTAGAAGGGCCAGGAGAAGGCAGACAGTTGACAGGATCTGACCCAACTGCTATCCTGGCGACAGGATCCCAGTCTAAAGCTGCAGTAAAGTACCCCAAAACAAAAAAGGTAAATATGACCAAGTGCTCAAGGTTGGGATGGCGGGATGGCAGGTATTCATTTAGGGTGCAGCAAAGAGGTTAACTTTCAGCTTAGAATTGAAGACCTTAGAATTGAAGAAAAGAAGGAATGTGATTGCAGCTGTCATGTACAAGCTAGGATAAAGTTGGGAAGGAGGAAAAATTGCAGAAGCTAGCAGGCAGCTACCATATACTGGGCATAAATTAGCTATTAATACATTTAGTTTTGTGTCTAGAAACTAGTTTTGAACAGGGTGATCAAGTTTTTGGAGAATCATCTAATAAGATGAATGGAGCATGAAATCGAGCTACTTCTGTGACATTGGGTTGTGTCTCCAACAGGTGAGAATTGGGTTTGACACATGAAGTTCTTCCTGTTCAGAAGGAGGGGGGTTTTAGCATGCGGGCTGAGCTGAGCATTGCTTCCCATACACCATTGTGCCACGTTGCCTTTCTTCTTCACCTGTGCTGGTTGCACTGACATGTGTGTTTCCTCCCTCAGTACCTTGTTACCGAATGGCTGAACGACAAGGCAGAAAAGCAGGAGTGTCCAATTGAGTGTCCTCTGCGCATTACTACAGACCCAACAGTTTTGGCAACTACCCTAAATATGTTGCCAGGTCTCGTGCACTCCCCGCTGATTTGTACCACACCTAAACACTACATTCGCTTTGGTTCACCTTTCAACCCTGAGAGACGTCGAAGGCCCTTTCTGTTGGATGGCATTTACAGCTCCTGTAAGAAGGTATGTTTGCTCGTGTCTTAGCTTTACACAATGTATGCTCATCCTACTGGACCTCTTGTAAAGTTGTTGTGTCCTTTTGGAGTTTATTTCCGTGTATTCCCACTGAGCTAATGTGTTGATGCAGTGTCCAGGCTATGACTGCTGACCTCCTTGCCAGAGTTCAGTTTTCATCCTTGCCTTTTGCCGTGGCAGAACAACTGTTCTGTGACTGCCCTTTTAGAAACATGTACTTTCAGATCTGCAGTGGCTGTTTATTATCTAGTGTACTCAATTCAAAGAGTGTTGATTGCTTCCCTTAGAAAGTTTTATGTTACTGCTTTCACAGTCAGAGGATGGTTGGCATTGTGGGGATAGGACAGTGTTGCAGAGGACCTCAAGAATCCAATGCCTCAGTTAAGATTCATTGTCTTTGGAGAGCCTTTGTGGTTTAAAAGCTTTGAGTTTGCCTGTTCACAAGAACAAGTCCACAGCTCTTTGTTTGGCATCGCAGACTGCCTATCTACAGCAGATACTTGAGGCCATGCAGGAAGCCTGAACCAGGCCCAGCTAAGGATTTAGTTCCTCTAGAGGTGACCGGTAAATGCCAGTATTTACCCATCTGCAGGGAAGGCAGGATAGTTCACTCAGTCAGATTTGTATTGGAATCCATCTTCCCTGTTGCCTGCTGGTTTTGCTCAGAGACTTTCCGGTTCCTGTGTGATTACCTGAGAACAATTATACAGAAATCTTTTCTGCTCTCCCTGTCTTGGTGGCTTTCAGGTACCATGTCCTGGTTTCTTTGCCTTCCTTTGTTTGAGGGTATTTTTCCAGAGCGAATCTTTTTACTTTACTGCTTTCCACCTTCAGACAATTTGTTGTCAATCTGTTGCCCTAACAGTCTCTTCAGTATTTATTTCATAGGTAAAGCTCTCCATGGTTCGTATGTAGATGTATGACAACACCTTGTCTGTTTCTGTGTGCCTGGGCAACCTCCTCATGCATCTTTAAGCTGAGAACTGCAAGGTTTGAGCTTCTTTTGAACCTTAACAGTGTATTTGAGTCCCAGGGAAGAGAGAAACATCCTGAGCAAAGCTGGCAGAGTTATTTGGAGTTCTGTGCTCGGTGCAGTTGCTGTGCAACTGGCCACAAGCTCAAAATTGAGGGAGAACTATTGTCATGGAACGAGTCTTCCAATCTGTTGCTGCATTTGACTCTTTTCTAGTCAAATGATAATTCTCACTGCTGGACAGGGAGTGGACTAGTCTCACTATTGATGACTTCTGTTTAGTCCACACCTTCTTTGAAGTTGTGTCCAAAACTGGGTGTTGTGTTGCAGCTGGGACATTTTCAAAGCAGAAAAGTTGCTTTGTGTCTTCTGACCTGTACCCATTTTGTGCATCCCAGTATGACTGAGTTTTCTTTGACAGGTTGATTTAAACTCATGTTCAGGTCATGATTTTGTATGTTTGTTAGAACAACCCATTCGTTTTGTAGCCTGTAATTGTAGAAGTGACTGTTCTAGACTCTGCTAAGCTGTGTTGTGTTTTCCCCTATCCATTTCCCAGTTTAGTAGGGAAATTATTAATGGTGTCATCTAGCATTCTTGTTTCATAATCTGAAAACTTAAATATGGTACCTATTCTATTAAATAGTTAATAAAGTATTGAAAGTTATGTGTCCAGAACAGATGTTGCAGAAATAATTTGTTAGATTTCTAATTTTTGAATGTAAATAATTGTTAGCTGTTCTAGTGAGAGGTTTCATCCATTTCGTACGAGATCCCTGGCTTTTTCTTGGAAAATGATTTTTAGCATTTGGTGGTTTTATGATTTAACATAAATCTGGAGATAGAAATCTGCTTCTTATGTTCAGGAATGTTTAGAAAACTCACAGGGAACACCTTCTTTTCAGCCAGCTGAGGTCTGGAAATGGTCCAGAACTTGATACACTCTCTCAAGACCTGATCTGTGTCTTGTCTACTTTTGACTACTCAGCCAAGGAGGTTGATTTATAAAGGCTGTTGAAATAGATCACATATTTTCTTGGATTGTCAGCAGGCCTCATCCTTAAACTACTGAGAACTGTGCCAAAAAACTCAGCTGATGATGTCAGTTTGCATCCAAAGCATGGCAGTGTCTGAACCTCGCAAGGAAACTGAACTGTAACCTGCTCTCACGTTAATCACACCCTGTGCAGTGACTTGGCTGTCAGATCAGATGCCATGTTTGAGGTAGAGGTGCTCCAGACTGGCTGCCACTTCTCCCTTTTGCTGGCAGCCACAGTGGAAACCCTTGAGTTACATTTGAACAGAGAAGAAGCGTCTGCTGTACAGTAGTGAAGGCATCAAAACAGATCCTGCTCTTCATCCTCGCATTGAAGTTTTCACTTTGAGGATTGTGGCCACTGAGTTTGTGATGTACTTTCACGATAGCTTTGAGGAATCATAAGACACACATGTATCTCTAATAGGATACACATTGCTGGCATGCAGATGAACTGTGGATTCCTGAAAGGTAAAAGTACGATTTTAAACCTCTCTAGGACGAGAGGAGTCTGGTACAGTGAGTCCCCATGGTAAACTACACAAATGAAAATTGCTTTTTGCTTTTTTTTCTGCAGTTTGCTGTCATTTCACTGGATCACCTGAGTGTTTTCCCCTATATTATGGCAGTTACCTTTACAGTAGAATAAGCAAAGATTCTTGCCTGCCATCAGGAGTCAGTCTGTATCAAGATACAGGGCTAGCACACCCACTGCAGCAGCTGATTTTCTGAGGCTTCAGTTCATGTTCGCTTGTGTGAGATGTGAAACATTCTTAATTGTCCATGTTCAGAAGACTACTGTGACTTACCTTTTCTATTAGTAGCTGAAGAAAAGATTTGCTTTTATTATTCTTTTCTTGGTTTACCCTCCTTAAAAACTGCTGCTTGCATTTTAATCAGATTTTTTTTTTGCTCAAATTTGTTCTCCTTGGCAGGAAACAGCTTTTTTGCAAAAATCACTGGTTGTACATAGTTCCTTATATTTGTGTCCCTTTTCTTTTAAATTACTATTGTTTTAAAAGTTTTAGGTGCTACCATCTTGCATTTTTATATTTATAATTTGCTCTTTAATTACCTCTGTTACTGCTGATGATTGCTGCTCCCAGAACCCATGTCAGGAAGGGCACAGCCCCACCACAGTAGGTGGTGGGCTCAATGCTGACAGCCGTGTTCTAAAGCCAGCAAGGTAACACCAGGCTTCTGAGCAGCCTGCCCTGCTCCACTCAAGTGTAGGAGTTGGAGTGCATCCTGCAGGATTGCAGAGAAAGTACTCGAGGAGTTTCACGTTTATGCAGTCTCGTTCTGTTTCAGCGCTGGATCAAGCAAGCCCTGGAAGAGGGGATGACTCAGACCTCACCAGCTCTGCAAGAGAACAGAACCCAGTGTCTATACCAAAGCAATGAGAACAGCAGCTCCTCCAGCATCTGCAAAGATGACACAGGTAAGTGCTCAGCACCATCAGGGCAGCGTGGGCACTGGAGTCAGACTGGGGAAGGTGCTGAATACCAAAGGCAGCTGTATTGTGACATCTTAATGTGTCCTGCTGCCTGATGGCACAGCTCATGGGTAGGTGAGAATGTTGCTTTGCTGTTCATTCCAATTTCTGCACACCCATTCTAGCTTGAGCATGTGTAAAGTTTCTCAGTATTTTCCTGTCAAAAGATAATCACTTAACATTGCATTATCAATCTCAGTGCTCTGGGATGTCTTGTACAATGGAAGGGAGGGGTTAGAGGGAAGAGAGCCCAGGATCATCTCTTATCAGCAAGGTGCTGTTAGAACGTCAACTGAATACTTGCTGACTGTAGGAAGATGTAGCAAAGTCTTACAGGCATGTGTGCAATAAATAAATGACTAAGTCTCAAGGATGGAGAAGCTAAAATCTGTGAGTAAAGCAACAGAATGGTTAAATATTGTGTCTGAATTTACAGAGAAAGACAGTGCAGATCAGCCCAGTCAGGGATCAGTTTTCCAAGGATGAAAGACAAGAAGGTGGACATCACACAGATAATACGAATTTGATTATTGAAACATGAGATTAATAGGAAATAAACAGGATGCCAGAACCAATAAAAGTACCTCTCGAGCAAGACCTAACCTGTAGAATTTACTGGTGATTTGGTTTTGTTTTGTTTTGTTTTTTTAAACTAAGCATTAAAAAATATTATTTTGAAGAGAGGTAGGCCTGAGGGAAAGGCTTTAATCCTTTGTGGAAGTGGAAATGTTCTTGGGCTGTATTGATGTAGCCTATAGCGAACTGTTAGGTTCAGGTAATGATAACTGAGCTGTCTCTGATTTGTTTGTAAGAATCAGAATGACATGTCCTCTGACCTCTCTCCTCTATTTGCCTCTCCTCTTTTTAACCTCTCTTGTCTTCCTTTCCCCTAGCTCCCTCTTGTGCTTGCTTCTAGTTGAAATATTTGCTTTCCTTGTTCACTGCACGTTCCTGATGATGTATTGTTCTGTTACCAGTATCTAGACATTGATGTAGAAGTAACTCAGAGGTACTTCATTTTTAGGAGTCTTTTGTAGTTGCACTGATGACTCCTGGGCTGCATTTGGGCTGGGAGTAGGGGGAAGAGGACAGCATGTGATGTGCTCGTGTTCAGTGGGTCATCCGCGTCCTCAGCTCAGTTTGTGTTTCAGACTTGCTGAGTCCCCTGAAGAAATGGAAGTCTCGCTACCTGATGGAGCAGAACGTTAAGAAGTTGCTGCGGCCGCTGTCTCCTGTCACGCCCCCGCCTCCCGTCCCTTCGAGCCCACAGCTGGCCACGCCCTGCTCGTCGCTGCCCGGGGAGGAGGAGACTCGCAATGGTTACGGCATCATGTTCTCACCCATCCCCTCTCTGGCTGCCAGCCGCTGCAATACTCCACTACAGTTCGAGGTAAATCTGCCCGGGACTGGGTGTGCTAAAAACAAAACAGCAATATTTGCAGCAGAGCTGGCATATACTTTTTGAGTATGTATTTCTGAACAGCTTCACAGTCTCAGCCTCAAGAGCACTGCTGCCTTCCTCTTCTGCTTCACTTCTGGACAGATCTCCAGCTCTGTGAAATGTCAAACTTTGCTACAGCCCTGCCTTGCCTCACTTTGTAGCTATCAGTAACATTAGTCTTATCTTTTTTTTCTATTTCTGCAGAGTAGCTCCTAATTTCTCAGGTTTTTCAGTGACCTTTAATCATCTCCCCCACTTCAGATTTCTGTGCCAATGGGGTTTTCAGTCCTTGTCACTTCTGAAGAGTACAAGTATTCCATTTCTCAGAGGCTGTAAAGCATCCTTGGCTCCTCTTTCCCCGAGCAGCTTTCAGTAACCCCCGAGTATGGTAGCGTTACTTCACGTCGTCTTCCACTATGTTCTTTGGTTTTACAGATTGAGGCTTTTCAGACTCAATTTTGTGATCTTTTTAGAGTGGAAGCAACTTAGAGGCTGCTTGGCCCCTCAATATTCGTAAGAGCGTCAGGAGGGGCACGGCACCACTACAGCCAAAAGATGATGCTTCTGCTTTTTTTGTGGAGTTTGTCATAAATTTTTTTGTTAAGAAATTTCTGAGATTCCTCCGTTTTCTGAGGTTTTCTGCTTTGCAGAAAACAGTGACTCCTGCTGCATTTGATAGCAGCATAGCTCTGGGAATCCTGCCTCTCTGATTCTATTTTAGGCCTGCTCAGCAGCATGCAAAGGGAACTGCTTGGGAAGAGCCCTTAACGGTGCTGTCACATGCGTACACTGCCTTCGCTGATATAGGTGCTCAGATGATACAACATTTCATAAAGCTGGCTGCTCACACCTCTTCTCTTGACTTGAGCTGGAAAAGTGCCCACAGTGGATTGAAAGAGACATGTTTGTTTTATAGTATATGTCTATAAAAGGTCATCTTAGTCTTTGGGGGAATCTTAGTTTACTTTCTGGGCTAAACCAGGCTTTTCTTCTCTCCCATGTTCTCAGACTAAAAACCATAAGTGTCTTTCTCTATACTTCATGGTGAAAAGTCTGTCTGCCAGCATCAGAAATATAGAGGTAGCTGCTGCTTTTCTTAACATGCATGTGCTCTGTTTTGGGTACTAAGTTGCATCATGAGATGCAGTAACCCAGTCCTATCTGTGCTTCCAGAAGGCTTTAGAAACTACTTAACCAACCATGATGCTGTCCAGGCTGGGTGCAGTTGTTTAGAATAGCCATTGCTAACCTGTGTGCTTTTGTACATTTTAATTGCCTCTTGACTTTGGAAGTAGATGAATAACTAGATGCTTTTCCCTCCTCTAGAACGTGTCCTCCCCCGAGAGCTCCCCTGCGCATAGGCCCGAGTCCATGTCACCTGAGGTAGTTCTGGGAGCGTGGTGGGAGGGGAGGGAGGAGCGTGCAGGCACTGGGAATAAGGGTGGAGCTTTAGTCACAGTAAGGCTGAGGAGAGTTTTCAGGGTTATCACAACAAAACAAACAAATTGATGACTGGAATTTGATTCTTTTGTTGAGCCTGGTGGGAATCAGACAGTGCAAAGACTCTGAATGTCTCAGCTGCTGAGGTGAAGGCAAGACCCTGGAATTGCCATCACCAGTTTCAGGCTCAACCCACCCCATGAGTGGTCTGTGAAATTTACTGAGTAGTGGCCAAATGACTGCTGGGGGAGGGAAAGCATTCACCACTAGTTTTGACTTACAAGCACACAGTGGAACACCTGACCTGCTCTCTTCAGCCTTGACTTACCACATACTCACTTGCAGACTGAAAATGTTGAGGAGATGGTAAAATGTAGTATTTTGCTTACCCTGACCTGTTGTAAAAGATGAGATTAACTACCTTGCTCAGTAACTGTTTCATAGTAGAAAATACGTGCTCATCTCCAATGTGGTGGATTACTTGGAGCCATTATACGGCAGGGGAAATGTTCTCAGCAACAGCAGGAGGGCAGAGCTGGTGCCTGGTGCTGCTGTGTTTTTCCCTCTGTGCTGTAGTCCTGCAAAGAGGATGAAATCTTGTCAGTTATACTCATTGTTTGAGATCCTGACATATTAATGTGGTGAAGGAGATGATTATTCTGCTGCCCTGGAGGGTTTTTGGCACTTTAAGTAGATAAATGAATATACTGTTGTATTATTGCCTAGTGCTCCACAAACTCAGACAGCACAAAGATGATGCCATTGTGGTTTTGATGGAAACTGTGAAATGTAAAAATGCAGTAAAAATTAAATGAATGTACTATTGTTAGAGATTTCCAAAGTTCACAATAAGTGAAAACAAATGGCTTAAAGGTCCTGGGTATTTTATTGTTAGGAAGTTAGTAGTGGCTGACTTGGGACAGGCAAGAACTTGGCTAATAAAACAGCAGAAGGACAGCAGGTCTGTTCTATTCTCTCCTGGCTACTGCTCTGTGTGAGCAGTATGCCTCTGGTGTATGAGGCAATTGAAAATGCTGAGTTTAATTCATTAACTGCCTGGGGATAGTGTTGAGCTTTATCCTCTTGCTGCAGAAAGACTGCTGAAGGGGAAGGAGCATCCTGTGTTGGACAGCTGAACTGATCATTGTTTAGTCTCAGTCATTCCCCTGTGGAACAAGCAGAACAGTGCAGGAAAGAACCAAAGGGCTAATTGGAAGGGAACAGGGAAATGGGAAGCTGGCATTGTACAGAAGATTTTCTGACTTAAATTTCTCTCCCTACCCTTGCTTGACCTTTTTCCTGACTACCCACCCCCCTCCTATATCCCTCTCGGATTTTCCAGGTCTGCCTCCGGTCCGACCTGGATTTGAAGGGTGGGTACCTGGATTCCAGTGCAAACACCTGCCAGGAACGGCCGTCGCTGCTCAGCTTTGCATCCTCTGATGTGGCTCCACAATCCTCCATAAACTCTACTTCAGAGATGAACTTCCCAGGGAAAAGTGGGGAAGCACAGATGCTGCTACGAAGCTCTGATCAGGCTTTTCGGACAGAGTTTAATTTAATGTATGCCTTCTCCCCGCTGAACGCTATGCCACGAGTGGATGGGCTCTTGCGGGGCTCTCCTCCCTTGGCAGAGAGGAAGCCGCTGAACTCGGAAGCAGGATGCTGCAGCTCTCCTGCCGAAGGGTATTTCAGCAGACACGAGTCAGGGCTGCTCAAAGAGACAGCACATGGGTCCATGTCCCCCTGCAGCGAGAGGGCTGCTGAAGGCACCAGAGCTGCTCCCCAGAATCCGCCACAAAGGAAGAAGGCAAGTACTCCTGTAAAAGAAATTCTTATATTGCCGTGAGGTTTACTGTTCCCACTCGGACTACTGCAAAGACAGGGAGAACAGAGAGAGTCTGGGCGAGTTATCCAGGCATCCAGTGCCTGGGTGAAAACAGTTGTTACAAGAGAGAGAGAGCTGCCCTTTAGGCAAGATTTTGATATGAGAAGTGGAAAAAAAGACACCGTGGTGCAAATACCTCTTCTGGGATCACAGAAAAAAGAGCAGGATGCTGGCAGCTTTCATTAATGGTTGTTAAACTGAGACAAGACCCAAAGCAATAACACAGTGCAGCTGTACAGCTGGTGAAGGTGTTTTCTATCAGGATGAAAAGGGTCCTTACTGGGAAAGAGGGTCTAATGTTTCAAAAGAAAACATGGGCTGTTTACTAGAACATATTAGAACATTTCCATAACATTGCAGCAAAAGTAAGATGAAGGTTATTTAAATTTTAGCTCTTTGAAACTAAAAGCACAGGAATATAGTTTAACAAAAGCAAATACATACTGGTTTCTTACAGCAGGCTAGTGACCCTCATGGGACTAAAACTGAGGTAAAATGTTAAGTCAAGGTAGTGCTGTGATAAAAATGGGTTCTCATGGGACAAATTAGCAGTGCCTTTTCCTGTGCTTGGAATTTTTTTTTATGCCAAGTGTGGTAACTCAGATCACTTGTATAAGGGTCCAGCTGGATGGAATATCTTATTTCCTTTCCATTTCTGGAGTCTCTTGATTTTTTTTTTCTTTGTTTCTTCTTTTAAAATTACATTTAACTTAAAACCTTCATATGTTGAGTTACTTTTGGAAATAACCTGTTCATCATAAAGTCTTCTGTATGGGCATTGAGTCATAGCTGATAAATTCTTCAGCAGAGCTGCCTTCTGTGAGTCCTTTATGGCTCCTTACCTCATAATAACTCTGAGGGAAGGCATGCTGAAAGGTAAGTGCCCAGCTGGAAATATTTGTTTCTTTTTGGTTCTGCTGACCTTGTGTTCCGAGGCTGCTTTATCTCTGGTCGGTGTATTTGATAAATCTGAGACTGCTTTGCCCAAAACACATTCTACCTTGGCTACAAGCAGTTTGTTTTGGTGGTAGGGCTGAAGTTTGCAGTGCCTCCATAGCAGGAACATGCTCTAAGCAAGTTAAAATTCTGTGCAAGGCTTTGCCAAGTTTTTAGTGTTAATGTGGCTGAGCTAGTGCAGATGAACTGGGTACTGAAGGTACCAGTTTTGTGAAGAAGACTCTTGTTACTTGTTTTGGGGATGTACAAATATTGAAAAAAACTTACATAATGTCATGATCCAGAGAGACTGTATGGAGGGTTTTGAGAGGAGGGAGGTTATAGAAGCTTATTGCTTGAATATGCATCTCCTGAAGTAATGTGAAAATCCAGGTGGTTAGAGAAGCAAACGAGCTGGATGTTTCTACTGCTGTATTGGTCGTAAAAAGTAAAAGGAGGTGATCATGGCAGTCTGAATTTCCACCACTTAGCTCTTTTCTGGAGTGCCTGCAGATCCAGCAAGAGTTGATAATCCCAATATACCTTTTCAAGTTTTACCTGCAGACCCAGAAGATGTTTTTGGACAGTGTGTGGGCCTGTTCCTCCCCGTGTCCTGGTGCTCTGTGTTCCCTGCTCATGGCTGTGTTTCCTCCCCCAGGTATCGCTGCTCGAGTACCGCAAGCGGAAACAGGAGGCCAAGGAGGGCGGCGACTCCGGGCGCGGCGCGGGGACCCCCACCCGGCAGGGCAGCGGCGGCGCCGGGGCTGACGCGGACGGGAATGGCCCGGCAGGCTCCACAGCACGAACTCCGTCCTCCCCACAAAGCGGCTTCTCCCCTTCTCATCCCTCCCTGCCTCACGTAGAGGACATCAGCCCACCAGACTCGAGGGGCTGTAGTTCCTCATCGTCGCTCAGTAAATCCCAGGAGAGCATCAGCAGTAGGTGGTGAGTGTTATCCTTCCAAGCAAGCCTGAGATTCCCCTCCGGGGAAGGACCAAACTCCCCAGGGGGCATTTCCATAACAATATGTGCAGTGAGATGGATTCATTTGGGTCTCTTGGTATTGTTCTCTTTCGTAATTGCTAAACAGCTGTGAAGGATACCAGCACTCTTCTTAGCCTGTCTTTTAGTTCGTGGTTTAGATATCAAAAATCTGTATTGAAAGGTACAAACTTAAGCAGTTGTTGCTCTTCCCCAAGTTCCATTTTGAGATCTTGGGTTGTAAGGTCTTGCCCAGGCAATGAAAGTCTAATGCAGGTCTTTTTTGGCTGAACCTTCACTCTTCTTGGACATGAGTGATACTAAGTCCACTCCTGTTCTGAAGGAAAACTCACAGGCCTCTGTAGCTTTGCATTTGAGAAGCAGGGACTGTGCAACAACTCCAGCTTTGCTAATTTACCAGACTCTGGTCAGTGACATGCCTAAGGCATGGACAAACCACCTTTATCATGGTTACCCTGAGAAGCTTTGATAAGGGGAAACTCTTCAAAAAGTTCAAACCTGGTCCAAAACATGAAGTAGTGCACTGAATTGCCAAGTGTGGCATTATGGTGCCAGTGATGGCTGGGAGGTTCTGCTGACTGGATCTGTGTAGGGCACTGGCTCTGCTGCCCTGGAGTCAGGTTCTGGTTGTGCACACCACCAGCAGAAAGGCACACACGGACACACACCCCCCTTTTCTGATGCTGATCTCCACATACATGGTTGGGTCGCTGCTCGGGTAATGGCAGGGGTGTGGCATGAGGAGAAATTCAAAGCAGTGCTGAGGGCAATGAGAAGTATTAAGTTTGTGTTGAAAGGACCTGGGTGAATTTAGAGGAGTAATAGATCTGTTTCCTTCCTTTTTCCATCACTTTTCAAGCAGAGTTTAATGGAAACAATTTGTCTTCTACCTCTCTGACAGTTTTTTTGTTTACCAGAGGACCTTCTGCCAGATATTGGGACTGGCTACAGCTGAGGCAGTCTGCTAATGATTAGTTTATCGTCATTATTTTATTTTCAAATATTCTATAAAAGTGGTAATAGCCCATGTTGTTCTCCTCCTTTGCTACTTCCTTATGCCTGTAAAAGAGTAGGAAAAAAGCCATCCAGCTGAATGAACTAAAAATAGTTCAGGGTGAGGTGTCAGTGTGGCATCCTTGCTTTAGTACCATCTTTTGTGTTCTCTGAGCTTCATCTGCTGCTCCCTCAGCAGGTCCTGCTCTGGCTTCAGTTTCCCACATGATTTCAGGAGTAAGTATTGTGTGGGTATAAAGATCCTATTGTTATGGGACACTGCATATAAAGTTGAAACCATGCTGATATATTTTGAAGTGGGATTAAGCAGATTTGCTGCCTTTAAAATTCTTGGGTTTCTGTGTTTTAATGGGCACAGCTAACAAACATACACTCACTTTCTACTTTTAAAAAATATATTAGAACCTGTTACTGAGGTAAAGTGACCCAGTTTCATCTTTCATTCTCTGTGCTTATATATCAGATACATTCCCAGACATTCACAATAATATTAGGAACAAAAGAAATTGGTGGGAACTAAAATTCTATGCCTTAATGTGTAGAGTCATCCAGATTTTTGCTGAATTCTGCAATAATTGAGAATAGCTTTCATTTAAAAAAAAAAAAAAAAAGAAAACCACAATGGTTTGTCTATTTCAGTTGCCAGGATAAAGCCATCACAATGTAAACAGATGTGCTGCTGCCCAGTAAACCCAGCCTTGCAGAAAACAAGTCCCCAAGCAAACAAAATATTGAAAAGACCCTAATGGAAAGCACAGTTTTCAATATAGCTTAACAAAAATTAACTACAGAAATCAGTCAATATGCTGTTAATATGCATGCTTCCATCACATGCAATGCATTTAATCTAAATATTTAAATTCTGGCATTTTGAAGGCACAAACTCATCAGTGTCCAGAGTAAAGGCATTGTAAATCCCTGGTCATGGTGATGCTCTCTCTAGGTTAAAAGACATATTTCCAAAGAGATTTGGATGGTTCTATGCGTGGTAGATGGAATGTTGACCCAGGGCCTGAGGTTTGTCTGTAGCTCTTGTTTTTCTTCAACAGTTTGGCTTTAGGAAAGCCACTTCACCTCTTTGTCACCCTTGGACAAGACACTTATAAAATGGAACAATATCTAGCATTACTCTTGAGTGGAGAGTTTTCACACTACAAAATTAACAGGACAAAGTGGCATTAGTGGGCAAAATGGCCCAGCTAGCTCTGCTCAGGAATATTGCAGTATCCAACTATATTGTCTTGGCACTGTATTATCATAAAGGTATTGAGTTTGCTTCTGCTTAGTTTGAATGAACGTAATTATGTAAAATAACTGCAGTTAATTTTAAACCAATACCAGGATTTTCAAAAAAGGGTTTGACTCAAAATAATTTTTCTGTAACCAGGTGATTTACTGAATTGGATGCTTATACAATGTTTTTGATTAAAGACTTGGTGTTCTGAGGGCAGTGGCATCATGAAAGCAGGGACCAGCAGTCTGAAATCCCACTGGAGGTTTTTTACATGGCAGGAGCCGTTCAGAAGTTTGTTCCTCATCCATCTAAAGAGCTGGTGGTCTCTCATCCCCTGTGCATTGGTGACAGTGCTCTCAGCTATATTGCAGCACTCCTCAGCTGTCCCTGGGGTTTTGTTGCAGGATGGTCCCGACGTCGGTGGAGAGGCTGCGGGAGGGCCGGGGGATGCTGGAGAAGGTGCTGCGGAGCGGTGCAAAGGTGTCCCAGAGACACGAATCCTCCCCTACCCAGGACTGTGCTCTTGAGAGAGATGCAGGTAGGACAGTGAAACTTGGGGATGTTTGCTTGGTGGGAAATGATGTGCTTGGATAACTTTGCCAACTTGTCTGTGAAGTTGGTTAGTTGAACCTTCATCTTTAACATTATCAAAGCCACCTTCTGCAAACCAAACTTTACTGTTACTCAGATATTGCTTGAGCCTGTATCTCTCTCCTGTTAGACCTGGAAGACTTCTAGATATTTTTCTAGGGATTGAATTCAAGACTGCCTTCACCTTGACTCTGACAGGGACAGCTTCTTTGTCCTTGGACAGATGGGTTAGTACGTCCTATGCTCTAAAAGAGCTGTCATTTCATAGACATTGGGTGAACATTCAGACAAGTGTGTTACCTTGTTTCTGAGCAGTTTAGGGCAAGTATGCATTTCCTTCATTCCAAATCATACTGCAGTAAGGTATGTTTGAGACCAGCTTTGAAAATTGACTTCTCATTTGGAGTTCTCCTGGTTTTGTACACCTGAGCATCCTTTCAGTGCTTTTTCTTCATCTAGTCTTGAGAGGAAGTCCTCTTCCCTATCAAATGTCACAGTTTCATGGGATCCCATTGGGAGTCTTTTCCCTGTCTTTCCCATACCAGTGGAAGTGGTTTACCTGGTTATTTTTTGGAGGGGTAGGCAAAATCCAGGCTCTTGGAACAGGTGTTTGCCCAATGTAACTTGTACAGCTCTGGCTCTTCAGTGTCACCCAAGACTTAGGATGGAGTTAAACTTTCATCTGCAGTGATAAATTCTTTCTTGTTACATAAACCCCATCCCATTCTGAGTTGTGAAAACCTAATGCTGCAGCTGACAAAAGTAATCTTGTTTCCTTCATCCTAGCACAGCAAAGTACTTTTTTTCTTTTTTTGCTTGCTCTGGCAGTTTCTTCAGCAGCTTGTTTAGATTCTTGTTTAGATTCTTTGAGCCACCTCCCCTCCCCCAGTTGCTGCTCTGCTTCTTAGTGAAACAAATGGGTGGCTGAGTCCCTGCTGTTCCTGGTAGCACCTGGAGGAGTTATGAAGATGCACATTTTCACTTGCTGCTGCTGGAACAGATAATATTAACAGGAACTAAAAAATCCCAAAGTTGGAGGGTTTGCTGATGAGGCATGTAGCAATGAAATGGAATTTGTGTGCATTGCACGCTTCTGAGAACTGCAGCTGCTCTCAGCAAAACCTGTCACTTCATATGTGCTTTAGGTTGACACAGGCCAGTACAGCCAAGAAAAGCAGTTATTGATGTCCTTCCCTTGTGC
Organism: Hypocryptadius cinnamomeus; assembly: GCA_013400635.1. Classification (NCBI taxonomy): domain Eukaryota; kingdom Metazoa; phylum Chordata; class Aves; order Passeriformes; family Zosteropidae; genus Hypocryptadius; species Hypocryptadius cinnamomeus. The sequence continues at coordinate 57,705 of VYZP01072168.1, read as the reverse complement.
AGGTATTGAGAATGGGGGAGGAAGATGTTGGCTCTAGCTTTTAAGTTTACATAAAGCAAATTCAGAAAGGTCATAGTTTATTTACCTTTTGTAATTTGGTCGTTCAGTAGTCTTTAGCTTGTCAAGGTTTCTTTCTGGGAGCAGGCACTGCCAGTAAATTGTGTAGCCCTACTGGTGTGCCCAGCCTTTTAAGAAACAGTTTCTTCCAGAAATCTTCAGGTTTCATGTGATTCTCATACTTGACTTCTGTTAATCACAACAATCTCCGAATTGAACAGCTCTTCTGTGCATAGCTTTTTAACGAAAGATGCCCTACACTTCTGAATTTTGCCATTCTGCAGTACTTGTGATGCCTTGAGAAGGCTGACCTAGAACAGAGGCTAGACAGAGTTAAAGAATAAAGTAGGGATTTATTAAAAGGCCTTAATGGATACACCTTGGGCAGTACAAGAGCCTGGCCAGAGTACACCAAGATGAACCCAAAATGGTCACAAAATGAATGACCGGTCACAAGGTCTCAGACTTTTATAAGTTTCAGTCCATTTGCATATTGGAGTTAATTGTGCAATTATAGCTTTGGGTTATGAAGTTCCATCCTCCTTGTTTTTCTCTTTTCAATTCACTGTTGTTTATACTTTTTTGGCCTGAAGCTTGTGACAGTTGTCCTTGGACAAGCTGCAGAAGGATTGTTTTGTCTACCTACCCTGTGAAGAGAACTTGCTAACACGTAATATGAAGCTCAGAGTTACACACTAAAGCAGCACAGAATCTGAAAAATATAAAAGCTAAAACTTAAGGCATCGCTTGGAATGTCACCAAACAGCCTCTTGCTGCATCAATGACATTTCAGAAATGGAAGGTGGCACAGGACACATGCTGGAAGCTTCACGCCCCAGCCTCTGTGCAGGCCTATGCCCTGAGGGAATTTCTGAGCCTCAAGAACAGGCAAGGGCTGCATCCAGATCCGTGTTAGCTGAGCCAGCACTGTGATGTAGCACAGAGAGGACAATGGCAGCAGAACCACGGGCACTACTGGCACTGATGCTTGTGTCAGTGCAGCTGGGGCAAAGCCAGACTTGTCTGGCAGAAGTACAGAGCAGACTGAGGCAGCGTGTCCTGTTTCATGACTGAGACACATCTGTCATATAAACTTGATACTAATACCAACACTGTTTCACCAAGGCATTTCAAATGCGGCTGCTGAGAATCCCTGAGATGCTGCAGACAAACAGTTCTGTCTCATTAGTCTGCAGGAGAACTCTGATGTGAAATCATCTAGTCCCAGCAGCTTCACCCCTCCTGCAGAAAGCAGGATCACCAGCCGTGGTCACAGGGGTAGCAGCTGAAGCACACAGTTGGCACAGTGGCTGTGTCACTGCACTAAGTGCTTCTTGCCTACCCCAGGTCAAGTTCAGTGATATGGTAGGACAAGAAGCTCACTCACCCTTGAAGTGCAAGAAAGGCTTACTCTGTCAGGAAGCATTTTATTCCTCTTGGTTTCTTACATATCTGAAGTGGATCAGAGTGTGCTGTATGCTGCCAGTGCCCTTCAAACCTCAAAGCATTTCCATCATCTTGGCCTGTTTGAAAAACGGGCATTTCTGAGTTCCAGGAGTATCTCTGTTTGTAGCAGCTCAGTTGACTTGTGAACCATAGTCCCCAAAATGGCAGCCTGGGATGTCTGTCTTTGGAAGTGTTTGGATCTGCCTTTGAGGAAAACCCACCACAGATACTGCTGACAGCCCTCTGTAAGGGCAGTTTAGTCTCCTAAGATGTAACTGTATCCACTGTGGATTCCTGTAACCAAGACTGAATGAGAAATTACTGAGTCCTTAGAAACCATCTTCTGCCTCTCATATCCTACTGAAGAGCCAGAGAAGCCCTGGCTGTGTCTGTGCATTATCTCCAGGTGTGGTCATTCAGACAGGCTGGTCCAAGGCAGGTGGGCTTTGTGATAAACCAGAGTACACTGGTGTGAGGGGAGTGGCCACTCTTACACATGTGGCTGTTCCCACATGTTAAGGTTTCCCAATTGTCTTTTGCTGGGTTTCTTCAGTTTCTGAAATGGTGGTGGCTGGGGAGGCTGGAACACAAGGGCTGGACTGTGCACTGTCATTTGAGAGGGGGCTGCTATGGCCTCAGTCGGTGGGGTGAGGTTTAACATCTTGCCTGAACATTGCAGATGCAGCAGAAGGAGACACTCCAGAAGCCCACAAAGGACCAGCAATTTACAGTCCTTCTCGATACAGCTACCAGGTAAATGCTTTCATATCTTATCTGCCCATTCTGAAATAAAGCTTTTATAAGGAGGGAAACAGTGCTTAGCTGCCATTGTTCACAGTGCTGCACTAAGCACCTTAGGATGAGAAGCAGGTAGGAAACGGGGAAGTCAGCCTGATGTGCGTTTTCCTTTTTTTCCCCGCATGCCTTGTTCAGCTGCTGCAGTCTGACAGTCCCCAGGCAGAGTCACAGACCCTGCTCCAGCAGAACTCCTCCCCGTACAGAGGGCACCTCGCGCCGTCTCCTGGATACAGCTACCGAGCAGCAGCACAGAGGACAGGACACAGCCTGTCCCATGGTTCCTCGGAAACATCCCTCTCCTCCACCTCATATTCCAGCCCTGCCCACTCGGTCTCCACAGACTCCTCTGCCCTGTTTGCAGGGAATTCGGGGTATTTCAGCAGCCAGCAGCACTCTGGCAGTGTCAGCAGCAGCCTCCTGAGGAAGAGCTGCCCTGCGGCTGCCAGCCCGGCACAGCAGACAGCTGTGGACTCTCTCTCCTCGGAGTCGGGCTCCCAGCCCTGCACAGCCGTGTCGGGCTCTTCCTCCGCTCCCCAAAGTGCTCGCTCACTACAGTCAGACTTGCGGACTATCAGCCTGCCGAACTCGGGGCAGTCTGTTCTCTACCAGGGCTCCCGGGGCGCAGTGATTTCCAATGCACAACACTATCCGCACCGCGGGGGAAGCAGTGTCCATCAGTACAGACTGCAGCAGCTTCAAGGTTCTGGAGTAAAGACTCAAACAGGACTTTCCTAGGGCTGCCTGGACTTCAGGAGGACAAAACTGCCCATAGCTCCTTCCAGTCATCCTTGGAAGTGGCTCCTGGGCTGGTGTTGAAAGCTTGCACCTGATGCTGGGGTGCCAGGGGTCAGAGGCTGAGGTCGAAAATGCACGGGTGAGATTTGTGAGCAGTATTGGCCTCTGGCCTGGTAGGAGAACACAGATTTCTCTGAGGCAGAGACTGTAGCAAAGCAGTTCCCTGACATATGGGTACATTGCAAAAACAAAAAGAAACAAACAGAAAAAAAAAAAAAAAGGAAAAAAAAAGAAAATGGTTCAAGTGCAATGACTGTGGCACAGCCTCTGTCTCTGGTCCGTGCCCATGGCCACAGTCACACATGCAGCACGGACACAGTTCTGAATTCAAAAGCAGTTTAAAGGAAACGTTGGGGGAAGTTAACTCCAATCTCTTTATAGGTCAGGTTCTCAGTGCGTTCTGGGGAGGGCTTTAATCCGTTACGATCATTCCAGTCACAAGCAGACGAGCGCACACGGCTGCCTTTGGGCTCGGGTCGCCACTGCCGCCATCGGAGCTTTTTCCAGGACAGGAGAGTCTCCGCAAATGCAAACAGCACGGGAGGGGTTTGGAGCGTGTGCCTGTGGCTGCAGAGGATCGGGGGTGCGCTGTCTTGTACTGCTTCATTGCAGGTCTGTCGTGAACGAGTGTTTTTGAGGTCGCTTAAGGAATCTGTGAACAGGAGCACGGCTGGGGCCGTGCTGCCGCGTGCTGCCGCGCCGGGGCTCTCTGGCTGCTGGTGCGCAATGCACAGGGGATGGCCGGGGGCCTGATCGGTCAAGTGATGCTGCGGCACACGGGGGCTGCAAGGGGCAGTGGTGGGGTGGTGGGTGGGCACCCCGGTCTGTGCTGAGCCAGAGGCTCTGCAGGCAGTGCCATGTGGGGTCTTTTCCCAGCCACTGTCACTCGCCGAGCGTGGCAGGAGAGCCAGCCCAGACACAGTGCGCTGTGTGTTCAATTCCATACGATTGCCAGCTTCTTTCTCACTTGTTTACTGTAATATCGGGCGTGTTTTTATTTATCTAATTTTATATTCAGTTATAACCATAGTAGGTTAGCTAATATATGACAGGTGTCATCCCTGGTGCTGCAGTGGAACTTCTCCTTTCTCTTGGATAACATAATGCTGTGAGTCTGTCTCCCCTCTCCTTGCAGATGCACAGTCTTCTTCCTCTTTTTTTAGGACTGTTACAGATTTCTCTAATTCACAACTGAAATCAGGTGTTTGTTCAGCCTAGGGGAGACTTTTAAAATATTGAAACAAAGAGTAGCTTTCTCACACTGTCTGGCTGTGAGCGTGTTGGGATGGAACTTGTCACCCCGCAGTTGGGTGTCTGTATACTGTATAACATAGGTGTAAACTTCACTTGGCTTAGCCCTGGAGGTGCAGCCTCCCCTTTCGTGCTCTGAGCAGCACGGGGCAGACGGGCTCTGCCCTGCCAGGCGGCGGGAGGGGGCCAGGGGGGCCCTGCCCAGAGGCTCCAGCACCTTTGGGCGCAGTAGGGGGGCAGGAGGGAGGGACCCTGGAAAGCTCTAGGAAAGGTGGGGGCTGTAGCTTCTTACTCTAGTGGAGTTTTTACACCATGCTGTAACATTTGAACTTTCACAAGAGATGTAATAATTTTGATAATAAAAATACTTAACTTGAAAACTCGTATTGCTGAATTTCTTACCACCTTGAGCACTGCTGCCCACAACATAGGGCAAGAGGGTGAGGGCATGTCTCTAGTCCCTGTCTCCTGCAGGGTAAGCAAATCCTTGCAGGAGCAGCCTTGCAGACCTCCCTCCTGCCTTCTGCCAGGTGAAGCTAGGAGCTGCTGTGAGAGCTGCTGTTCCTTAGGAAATTCCCTAAGCTTCTGGCTGGGGTTGTGAGATTTTTTGGCTCAGCTGTTGCTGTTCTTCTTGCCCAAGCTCATTTGGGGAGGAGATGGATTTGGAGGATGTCTCCTGCACCACTGCACTTGCTTTAAAATGTGTTTTCTGGTGTGCCAGAACCCGGTATCCAGGGTTTTCATACTGCTTGCCTTTTCCTTAGGAAGCCTGACATGGGCTGAGCCTGGCATGGGGCCTGCCAGGTGTGTCTGCAAGTGCTGGTTTGAGGTGCCCACGGCTTCTGGTCTTCAACTGCCTTCACTTGTGAGAACGTTTGGGACACTGACACTGTGGGACAGCATCTGTCATGGTTCATTCTGTCCTTTTGTGTCCCCCAAGAGTGGCTCCACCTCCACTACTCCTTCCCTGAAAGCAACGGGGGTAGCACAGACCCTGCTCTTCTCAGCCTCTTCTGCCATCTGCAGGGCTCACCTGGGCTGTGAGTGTGTCCCGCACAGGGGAAGCCAGACCTGGCCAAAGCTCTCTGCAAGTCCCAGAACTCCCCATGTTGCCCTCACACAGCCTGGAATGCTCTCCCCACTCCTCTACCAGAGCATGCCATTAAACTGACTGGCCATGTAGGTTTTTTTCCATCAAGGCACTGGAATTTGATGAATTTCAGGAGTTTTTTGATTAATTTCATCCGTGAAATTAACTAACACAGTCAGTCTGTGTTAGTCAGTGAGCTGACAGACCACTCATCGTGCACTGTGGACAAGCAGAAGGCTCCTTGGGATGGATGGGATCGTGCTCCACCCCCTGCTTTGCCATGAAGTGGGACAGACCCTTTCTCTGGGGACTCCCTTTGGTCAGAGCCCCTCACTGTGTGCCAGCCCATGTGGGTGGAGGCTCAGCTCCGCAGGCTGCAGGGTGGGCTCCCCACCACAGCTCAAGACACTCACAGGGGCTTCTTTGGCCTCCCACCTCCTTTGGTGATGGCCGGGAAGAACCCATCCCAACCCTCCCCACAACACAGGGCTCCGAGCTCATCTGGTTTGAATTATATTTTTCAATAAGGTTTTGTGAAACACTGTATCAAACTTTGTACTAAAATACAGATATATTACAGCTACTGTATTCCTTTCTCCACTGATTTTCTTGGTTTGTTTTTCCAATTCAGCTGGCAACAGCACTCTCAAGCTGGCAAGACCCGGGCGCTGCGAGTTCCTGTTGATCTCGTTCTGGGGGGCAGCTGTCAGAGGGATGTGGGCACCGCTGGGCTCATGGCTGGCGGAGGGCACTGGCAGGAATGCTGGCACGCACTCCATCCCGGGCGGCTTTGGCTCCCAGATGGTGTTTCGGCACAGCTCCATCCCCCACCGCCACCCCGCAGGGCCTCAGGACGCCACTTACCTGCTGCAGCCCGCCCCGGTGCCTGGTGAGGCGCTGGGTCCTGCAGGGCCCTTCACGCCATCCCCCAGCAGCCTCCACGCTCCGTGGCCCCATCCCAGGACCGTGGTCCCGCTCTGCTCCCTGCTCCCACTCGCCCTGCTCCCTGGCCTTGCCCAGTGTCTGGGTCCAGCCCTGCCAGGGCTCCAACAAGCCCCTGGGGGCCCTGCCCTGGGCCCTGCAAGGAGCCCCAGCTGCTCGCACTGAGACACGGCCAGTGCTGAGGACTTTATTGCATTGCGAGGGCTGTGGTGGCCCAAACCCCCCTGTGGCCAGGGGAAGCCAGCCCACACACACGCTGCTGTGGCCAGCAGAGCCACAGCCAGGCTGCAGCCACCCGTGCCGGGGTGTCGGCTCTCGGGTGCTGTGTGTGGGCCTCGGAGGCCGCCGGTGCTGCCCGGGGCAGCAGCCTCCGGCTCCCCGCACGCCACCACCGCGGGCCAGCGAGGTACAGCCAGGAGGCCGGGTGGGTACAGGAGTGCTCAGGTACACCCGGCCATGCCGTGCGGCAGGGAAAGCCTTGCTGTCACCAGTGGAGATAAAGCACCGTATGGGGATGGGGAGGGAAGGCGTTTGGCAACAGCCCGCGGCCGGCTCGGGGAGGGGTCTTGGCGGGGGGTTCCTCCTGTGCCCGCCCGGGGGTTTTGCATGTTCAGCTGCTCCCACTTACCAGGGCTTACATTCAACGGCGGCGCGAGTCGGGTGTCCCACGGCCGGCAGCAGCAAGGCCCCTGCGGTCCCCATGCTGAGGGGAGCGAGCAGCAGCCTGCGGCCCCAGCCACGCACCAGGAAACATCATGTCCTGGGCTGGGCTCCCGCAGCGGGGGGAGAGGGGGCTCGAGTCACTTTACCCTGTTTAGAGAATACGAATTTACATGTAAAAGTAGGGGTTGGGCCCCATCCCGGCCACCGGGTCCCCTGGCTGTGGAGACAGGATCACGGAGCTGTACAAAATGGGAGTGGGGAGGGGTCCGGGACCCGGAGCAGCCGGCACGGGGCGTCACTTGGGTGCGCGTTCGGGTGGGAGGCAGCAGGTCAGAAGTCCTGGGGATGTAGAAATCTGTTAAAAACTCCAAGACTGTTTTTTCCTTGAAACAAAACCGCAGCTGGATTCTGTTCTTGAACAAAGCGGGTTTGAGGCATCCTCCCCCGGCGGCGGCCCGCAGGCAGCGGTGGGTACGGAGCTGGCAGGGTGCGTGGGATGGTGGTGCCGGCGTGGACATGGAGGTGGCCATGGATGCGGCGGGCGGCTGGCGCATCCCTGGCACGGGCACCGGGGCCCGGAGGGCGGCGCGGGACGCTGTGTGGCCGCTGGCAGCAAATGAAGGGCAGGACAGGGAGGGAGCGCCCAGGCTGCCGGCCATGGGAAGAGGGTCCTGCTGCGGATGGTCGGCCTTATATCCTCTGCAGGGAAAGCACAGCAGGTTGGGGATGGACTTGGGCTGGTCTTACTGCACCATCGTGCTACTTGCATGTGCCAGGCATATGCCTGTCCCCATGCCTGCCACCCTGTCTCTGCTGCCTCCCTTCTCCATTGCCCCCAGCCCTGCTGTCTGCACAGCCAGGTTCCCCATCCCATCCCATCCCATCCCATCCCGTGTCACGCAGACACCAAGCACATTCACACCCAGAGACACCACAGAGGGACAGGGGACAGGACAGTGACACTCAAGGCTTACCGCAGTGCCAACAAAATCTGTGGAAACAGAAGAGAGAGAGGTCAGGCAGGGCAGAGGCTCAGCAGCTTCCTCCCACCCTGCCCAGCCTGGCTTGCTTTGTAGGTGCCAGTTAAGCCCATGGAACCCTTGCCAGGCTGCCAGAGGGGCCAAGCCCCCCAGGCTGCTCCCACCCAGGATCCCCCCTGTAGCATGGTGCTGACCTTTGCTCTCTGTCTTGAGCTCCTCGTGCAGCAGGTCGTTCTGCCGGTTGCCGAGAACAAAGGCCAGGAAGGAAAGGATAAGGGCGTTGAGGATGCCGATGATGGCCAGGATGTAAGCCCAGCGTACAGAGCAGTCGCCCAGGGAGTACTTCCCTGTCTTCTCCCCGCACATGTCCCGTATGGTCTCTGCATCCCAGCCATCGGGAAAGATCATGCAGCCCAGCACCAGGCAGAGCGCTGCAAGAGGGAGAGGAGGGGGAAGCATCAGAGGAGTGGCAGTGCTGGTGCTGAGCCCCACAGTCAGTACATGAGTGCAGCCCATGTCTGGCAGGGAGCCCACCTTGGCCCCATGACAGCCCGGCAACGTGGCAGGTGACAGCCACCACTGCCTCAGGAGCCCCAGGGACTGCGTTTTTGGCTGTCCCAAACCTGGCCCACGCACAAATAGGGACTTCAGGCTCTTTGTTTCTACCAGCATCAGCCACAGGATCAGTGGCTGCCCACGGGCTTTCCTCATCACTACAAGCTCCCTGCATGTGGGCAGGAGCTACCGGTGCACTGCGGGCAGGGATGCTGCCTGTGGAGAGGACTGGCATTCCCAGGAGCCCCCACACCTGAGCACCCCACAGCCTGCAAGCACCACTCCCAGAGGGATCACCTTCCCAGCAGGCCTCCACCCAGCTCACTCTGTGCTGAGCAAGGAGACATCAGGGAACACAGGCATGGAAATGCCAAGACAAAGCCTGTGACTGTCAAGGTAAGGAGGTGGCTTTTTCTGACTACAGCAAGTACAAAAGCTCCTCACCCCATATCAGCTGGAAAACCTAAAAATAGTAATGATGGCTGCGATGCCCTGCAGGTACTTTTGCCCTGAGTGCTAGAGGCTTGTGCCCACACCAGTAACAAGTTCTCTCTCCATCCCCTTCAGCAAATACCCTGCAGGCAGGCAGCTGGCGGTCTGGCATGAGCTTTCTGGGTGCTGGCATGTGTTTTGCACTGCTTTCCATGGGGAAGGGAAATCCCAGGAGGAAGGCAAGTGCCTGCAGGGCATCACACTGCACCCAGGAAAGGACAGGGATGCTGGTACATAATGTCACGCAGCAGCTGCTGCCTGGTCTCTGACTGCTCCACACACATAGCAAATCCCCTTGGTAAAAGTGTCTTTGTGGACAGTGGCAAGCCCTGCACGCTGATTTACTGCAATGCACAGCCCTGGTGCCACCCCAGCACCACAGGGCTGCACAGAGCCAAGCCGGTGTCTCCAGCACATCGTCACCAGGGACTCCCAGCCAAGCACAGCCTGTCTGGGACTGGGCCAACCCAAAATCATCCCTCTGCAAGGAAACACAATCAGCACCAATGCCATGCACTGCATGGTAAATGGTGAGGAGCAGCCTGGCCTGCTGCTGACCTGGGCACCTTGGGATAGCATGGCATTAATTCATCTGAGGGCCTGAATTAAAGGGGATCAGGTGCAGCAGACCTGTGCCAGGGACTGTTCCTGTGAAAGCAGAGATGCTAAGAGGATTTTAGGATCCTCTGAGCTCCCAGTGCAGTGCAGCTCTGAAACAAGCTAAGGTGCTCTGTGACAATCCCCAGCAAGAGGTGGGTTTACTCCCACAGCACTGCTCAGGCTGGCACGACTCAGCCTGGAAATGGGCACGGTTGTAAGAAATCTGCTGAAATCATAGAGGAGGAGGAAAGGACCACAGGTAAACAGTGAGGCTGGGGGAAAGCACAGAAAGCAGCAGCTCCAGCTGCCTGGGTGGGCAGCAGGCCTCAGCAACAGCCACTCTGGGCCCAAAGGAGAACAGGGCTGTGCCCAAGATGGTAGGCAATTATGAGTTAAAAAATCAGGCACCAATTTTACCTACACCAGCAAGGGCTTGGGCAGGCTCCCAGCCTTCGTGCACAGCCCTCAGCCAGTCCTTCACAGGAGCAGAACAGCAGCCCCTGGGTCTGTCCCTGGACTCGGCAGGCAGTGTCATGTCCTCTGCATTCCTGAGCTATTATTGGAGTAAAGGTGGGTCCAGCTGCCCAGGTAAAGCAGAAGCCTGCCAAGAGCTCACCACTCTGAAAACACCACAGGTGAGAGGGTCTCCCAGGAACATCTGCAGGTCCCAAACATGGCAGGACAGGCAGTGATGCCATGGCACTCATGGAGGACATGAGAGACAGGGTTTAAGGCAAAAGCAGGGTGGCTCAAAAAGGTATGGGAGACACTCATGTGGTGGGTTGTCACAGCACAGTCACGGAGGACATGCAGTGATGGCCACTGCCAGGATACTGCCTGGCTCCATCTGTGTCTGCTTGTTCTGATCCCTCTCATCCCCATGTGCCTGCTCTGTACTGCACCAGGGCAAAGGGAGTCTGTGCCCTGTCCCACCAAGCAGCTGCAGGATCTCTGCCCATGCCCTCACAGCCCATTTGACAGAATTAAATAACAAATTTACTACTGGGCAGAGGTGTGTGCCCAAGTCACCACACATACCCAAATGCCTCTGCCTGAGGGTGACTGGCCTCTTCCCAAAAACCCTTCACTACTCTGCAGCTCCCTGGGAAGTGGCTGAGGTGGGGCTTTGCTACTGCAGGCAGGTGCTCTCCTGGTGAAGAGCAGCTCAGTGCTCTCCTCTTCCCATCTGCCCTATGTGTTCCCAGCAGCAAGCCGAGTCCTCTGCCCTGTCACAAGCAATTCCCTTTTCTGCACTCCCCAGGCTGCCCAATGTCCTGGAAACACCTTCCTGTGCCTGCAGCAAGGAGTGACTTTGAAAAGCAGAGCAAGAACAAGGAGGGGATCCCCACACAGTCCACAGGCCTCAGCGCTGGCCTCTCCAACAGCTCTGAGGGATGTGGGGTCAGGGCTCTGCCTGCCCATCCCTCTGCCTGCAGCACCATTCTGCCAGCACCTACCTCCAAATGTCACAAGACCCCTTGCAGACCTGCAATGTTTTCCTAACATTGAGTTTTGTTTAAAGCAGCCAATTTCTATGCCTTGCAACCACAAGAGAAACACCAGGTGATGACTCCTATGAAGAGACACTATTAAAGAGGAAAAAATAACCTAACTCCTGTCTGTTTTGCTTTTAATTCCTGTTTTTCTGAGTGTGTGATGCCAGCCCTCACTGTCAGTGGCACCAAGAATGGCTGGCTGGTCTGTCATACCCCACAGCTGCCATCCTGCCCCTAGGCCCTGGGCTCCAACTCCCTTTTCTAGAGTTTTTCCAATTGTAAAGACAGTTTTGAGAGCAGGCATTTCAGTGATCACTGGGACAGGGTGCATGCAGAGGGAGGATGATCCTGCTGGGGCTGGGGCTCTGACCCCATAAAGCTGCCATTTCTTGGCTTTACAGCTGGTTCACGGCTTCTCACTCCTCAGTGCTCCCTTGTCAAGGTCCATTAGAAACAACATGGGCATCTCAAGGGCTTTTGATATGCTCACAAAATTAATTAATCAAAGGGAATGCAATGTTATGACTCAGGCTGCAACACTGAAGCAAGATTTGAGCAGAAAGAGGAGGCTGCTCCTGGCAGGACAACATCTCCTGGTACAAGGTGCATTTAGCTAATTTGGACTGTCTGAGCAACCCCCATGTTTGCTGAGTACCACTGTCCCTGTCCTGAGCAGCTGTGCCTGCAAGATTAAAATCTGATTTTTTATATTACTTTCTCTGTCTAGTTTAGTCTGCAGGTGTGAATGAAAACTGGCTTTTACTGCTTCTGCCTGCCATGGGTGGAAGGAGCTCAGGACATGACCTGCAGCTGAGATGTGACCTCCCCCAGCACATCACGCCACCACAGAACAAACAAACGGGAAGATGTGAGGTAATGGGGGGAAAACCAGCAATCACTGGGTCCAAAATGGGCTTTTTAAACTGGCATGGGGACAGCACATCCAAAAATCCCAGAGAACAGGGCTGGGCTGTGCTGTTGGGGTCTAGAGTAGCTGCTTCTCACCAGAAAACCTCCTGAGAGCTAAGCACCAAAAGGAAACAAACACAGCCCCACCTCCTCCCCCTAAAAACTGAAATCCCTCAAAAATAAATCAACACTAAGGGCAGCGTGCTCTGGACGGCGAGCACCGGCCATTTACACAGACACGAGCTCCCTTACGGCGTTTTGCTCCACAGGCTGTTTTTGTGCCAAAAAATCAGCAGGATTCAGAATAGAGTTATGAGTTTGTATGAATCAGAACTGACAGTTACTTTATCTGGAACAACAGTTCAGGGATGTAAGCTCCAGGACACGAGCGGCTCCGGCTCAGCCCCTCCCCGCGAGTACACGGGCACATTAACAGCCGCGACGGGAGGGCTGCGCTGCCGTGCAAACCCCGCGGCGGCTGCTGCTGCTGCTGCGGAGCGCACGGCGCTGCACGGATGCAAGGGATGGGCTGCAGCCCGGCTCCTGTCCCCTTTGCAAGACCTGAGTGGTAGGAGAAGAAGAGGGGAATCTTCAGGAAAGCTTTTTTTGGGGTCCAGAAGACAGTAATTCAGCAAATGCTGAGGGGTTTTGCGGTGCTGTTATTTTTGCTGCAAGGTCAGCAGGTGGAAGTGGTTCATATATGGGCAATATTTCTCCCTTTGACAGAGAAAGGGCTTGAGGATAAACTGCAGAGTCACAGGATAGTTAAGGTTGGAAGGGACCTCTGGAGATCATTTAGTCCAACCCTCTTGCCAAGGGGCACCTAGAGCAGGTGATACAGGAACATGTCCAGATGGGTTTTGAAAGACTCCAGAGACCCCACAACCTCCCTGGGCAGTCTCATGCTCAGCAGCTGTCCCAGTTAGACTCCAAGCCAGTTTGTGGCAGTGGTATCTGCCTCATATTTTTTCATTAAGAATTTCAATGAATGACTTTTATATCCATGAAAACAGTATTTTGAAACCTCAAAGTCTCTGAAAGGACTTGGGTCTCCAGCAAGTCACAGTCGAGAAGATGAGCTTGTCCTGCGATTCAGCCGAGCCACTGCACTGCTGCCAGAACCAGGGAGAGTTTTGGGGCTGTGGCGCTCACCCAGGCCAGATCCTGCCTTTCCTTGGGGCTGAGGCCACACCTCCACACAGCTCCACCATGCTCAGCCCAGCTGGCAACAATTCCCTCACTACCCCTCTCCATGGACATGCCAAAACCATGCCATGCAAGGGGTCCCCGCTGAGACGGTGGCAAACACAGCCGAGGTGCAGAAGATGAAGCCCTGCTTAGGGACCTGCCTCTGATCTCAGGCCTTGGAAGGGCCCATCCAAGAGGTGAGTGTAGCTCTGAAGGGAGTCTCCCAAAGGAGAAAAGAGCTCAGATGGATATGTATTACCACATTCTCCGTCAGGCAAGGTGGCTGGACATGGCACAATCAATGCCAAAATGCCACCGATAAGGACAAAGCCCAGCCCTAAGGCCAAGAGCATGGCCCTAGGTGAGAAGGCACCCCATGTGTCATGTGTCCCTAAGGGAGGGAGTGTGAAGGTCTCACCACACTGACTGCTGGACATGGAGCAGAGGAAAACACCTTAAAATGTGGCCAGTCAATTCTTCCATGCAAGCAGGATGGTGTGCTCAGCTGGTTGTCTCTTTTGACCCTCAACAGACTCTAAGTACAAAACCAAATACCCTCTGGAAACAACCCTGGGTACCACTCGGGGTAATCATCCTGATGGGAGGCACATGGATACAGTGTCACACAGAGCTGGCTGGGCTGTCTTGAGGGGCATTAGTGCTGGGCACCAGGACAGCTTTGTTCAAAGCTCGGAGTAAACTCACAGGGTGACTGTGTCTTATGCTACAGCAGAGTATTGGGGAATCAGAGGAAATGCTCAGGCTCCCGGGTGGCCTGGTGGTGGTGTATTCCTATGCTCTGACTTCCTGCAGACAAATCCCAAGGGGGAATCATCCTCACAGACCATTTCTCTCTAAGCATCATCCCATGGAACTTTCTGAAGGTGCTCCTCCGCTAATTTGGAGCACTGGGGTGGCATCAGGTGCTGTCAGTCATACAGTTGTTGACATGCTCATGTTAAGGGCCCATCTCTGGCTTTATAACAGAAGGATTTAGCAAAATCTCCAGTTTTGCGTTACTGGGATTTTGAACAGGGCAGATGGCCACATTTCTATTTGTGATAAAGCAGAGTCTTTCCTCTTAATTAGATCCAGTTTCCTCCTAGGGGGGCAGTGGCTTTTGAGATGGAGCTTTCTGTCAAGCTCTAATTAAACCCTGCCTTGTTTGTTGTCCACTAATTAGACATCGATGATTTAAAGTTGGTTGGGTTTTTTTGTGTTTTTGAAAGAGATCCTGAACTCCTCATCCTCCTCCCCCACATTCCTGGACTTGTTTTTTCTCCTCTGAAGAGCCCATCCATGCCCACAATCAGCAGCCCTTTACTCTGCACTGGCCATCCCACAGGGATGGGGTGGGGACACCTCTGCTCCATCTCTCTGCCCATCACCTGCCTCAGCTGGCTTTCACCAGTGAGACCAAGAGACTTTGGGCCTCACAGTTGCTTCTGCTGTAGTAGTGCAAGTCCTTCTTCAGCTAAACCCTCACTGAGGCAGGAGGAATTTCCTTTCCTTCTCTGCTCCTCCAAACTCTCTGCTCTGACAGAATCCTCCAATCTCCCAGCCAGGTGAATCTCTGAAGTTTTCCATAATGATGTGCCAGAGCCTGCACCAGGCTATGTCCCTGCCATGAGATCTGGCCTATGGTACTTTCTCCTGGTACTTGCTCATGGCAGCTCCTTCTCCATGCACAAGGTAACACATCCACCTGTGGCTGCCTCAGACATTCCCAGGGCAGTTCGGTCCTGCCTGATCCCTGCCAGACAAGACTCTCTTGCTGGGACACACCACACCACCACCTCTGCACCCAGGCCCTCCCTGACAGGAACATCAGCCTATCCTGTAGGACAGCAGCTCTCTCATGCTGTCCTGTCTCAGGGAAGGGTGGAGGGCCAGTCTCTATTAATGGTGCTTTGGACTTTCCCTGACAGAGAAGCCATGGTGCCATGCTGCTCTGGGAGAGCTCCAAGCCAACCTGGGCTGGCTGGGGCCAGAAGAGCCAGCCCATGGCCCCACTGAGCTGAGCACTCAGGGTTCCCACAAGTGCAGTCAGTAACACATGTAATTACAGGGTGCAAAGTGTGACCAAGGACAAGCCCCAGGGCAAGCTGAAGGGTACCCAGAGCTGACAACACCAAAGGGCTGCCATGGCCACCCAAACCTGAGCCAGGACAGGACAGGAGGCACTGGGAGAACACCCAGGGCTGCCTCCAGTGCAGTGCCCTCTGCCACACAGCTCTGTGCAGCAGTAGCAGCTGGGCACTCCACGCCACTTGATTAAGCTGCCGACAATCAGTAGGATTTGGGCTCTGAGCTTGCTTTAAACTGATAAATCTTCAGGACGGGGAAAATTAAAGATGAGGGAATTTCCTGATAAGCCAAGGCAGCTCCAGGTCTGGCTGTGGTCCTGATCTGGGTAAGGGGAGGTCAGGCTTTCCAGCCCAAGCCAGCTGCAAGGGAAAGAGCTGGGCTAGCTGAAAGGTCCTCACACGGAGGGCTGTATCCTTCCACATCAGGCACTGGGGCCCTTCTCAGAGAGGGGATGAATGAGGTCCTTCCATTAGGAATAAGGGGCACTGTAGATCCTTCCAGTGGAAGCTCTAGGTCACTCTATTCACACTTAGTATGCAGTGGAGAGTAAGAGCTTGTCCACACCTGGTAAATCTGTGCAGAGAAGGAAGTGAAGGGTCTTGCTACCAAGGGAAGTTCAACATCATTCCTCAGGATCTTTCTCCCAGAAGGACAGACCCTGTGTGAGGACACTTGGGAAGTCTGTGCATAAGGGGATACTTGGGATCCTTATCAATATAGGCATCAGGTCCCCTTCTGGGGAAAGGTCTGGGTTATTGTACAGTGTCACTTTGAGGAGCGAGTCTGTGAAGGTCTTGGGGTACATCTAGAGTGGGGTTTAATTTGTGGAGGGATCTAAGGAGGATCTATAGACAGGGTCACTTTTGGGGGGGTTAACTAGTGGGCTTGAGTGGTCATGTCTGGGGAGACATCAAGGGAAATGTATGGTGTACCTCTGTGGGAAGCACTGGAGAGAGCTGGGAGAGGCCTCTATCCTCACAGCTCTTTCATGATGCAGGACAGAGGGGGCCTGGGTACAATATGTCTTTAAAGGGGAACTGAAGGGTGCTTTAACAGGGATGGGGGATCCATGCATGGGCTTCTTCCAGTGGTGGGGTCCCTTTGGGGGCTGAGTGTTCCCCTAAAGTGAGTATCTCTTGGGGACAACCCCACATTGCAGGGGTTGACCGGGAGGCTAGTCCTTGATGTGGAGTGTGCTGGGGTGCCTGAATCCCCAGGGATTCAGGGGGCTGATCCAGTGTGTCCTAGGCCATGTTGTAGGGTGTCCCAATGCTGGTCCTTGACCAGGATGTACTGAAGTGCCCCAAGGTGGGTCCCTAGCCCAGGACGTCCTGAGGGTCCAGACTGTCCGGGTGTCCCAGGGTTGGTGCCTGTTCTGGGGTCACCTGAGGTGGGTCCCTGATCCAGCTCTCTGGTTGTGTCCCAGGCAGCCTTATGTTTCCCTGGGGAATCCCAGGCTCCAGTGCCCCGAGCAGGTGCGACCATTCCTGAAGCCAGTGCCTGGTCTGGATGTCCCAGGAAGCCCCGGAGTGTCCTGAGGACATTTCTTGGCTGAGAAGACCCATGGCCCTACAGTGCTTGTACCTGTCCAGCTTCCTTGAGTGATCCCAATGCTCCCTGTGGCCAACCTCTGCCTGGGGAGACCCAGGTGCCAGTGCCTAGAGCCAGCACCTGTTTGTGGTGCTCTGTCAGTGACAGTGCCTGGCCTGCTTTGTCCCAGGAAGGCCTGGGGCGTCCTAGGGCCAGCTCCTGGCTGGGATGCCCCATGGATACACAGTACCTGTACCCAGCCCAGCTTTCTGGAGGAGCCCTTGTGTTCCTTGTGGTCAGGGGATACCAGGGAGCCCTCGGTGCCAGTGTCCCAAACGGGTGCCCATTCCCGCTCATCTGTCAGCACTAGCACCTGGCTTGGGTGTCCCAAGAAACTGTGGGGCTGGATCCTGGATCCACGGCCCTGCAGTGTTTGGACTCAGCCCAGCTTCCTTGAGCAACCTTGCTGTTCCCTGTAGCCAGGGACCCCACTACCACTGCCGGGGGATGCCAGGGTGCCGCACGCTCAGCGCTGCCCACATTCTCCCCACCCGTCCCCCGCCGCCAGGCCCGGGGCAGGCCGGTGTTCCCAGTGCCGGTGGTTCCCGGTGCCGGTGTGTACCTGCCAGCAGCTGCATCCAGGCGCAGATCTTGTAGACGGTGGCGGTGTTGCAGAAGAAGAACAGGGCGAAGCAGGTGATGCAGCCCAGCGTCAGCACCATGGAGAGCAGCACGAAGAACGCGGCCGCCTGAAAGGCGCCCGAGGGGATGGTGCTGAAGTCGGTGAAGGAGCCGCGGCACGACAGCTCCCGGCCCGCCAGCCCGCTGCCCACGCAGTAGTGGAACAGCCCGAAGTACCCGGGCTTGGGCGTGTTAACGCTGTCGCCCACCCAGTAGGGCTGGATGAAGACCACCACGTTGATGATGGCGANCTCGAGCCCGGCCCGGCCCAGTCCGGTCCCGTCCAGCCCGGCCCAGCCGGAGCCCGGCCGAGCCCGAGCCGAACCGAGACCCTCCGAGCCCGCCCCCCGGGGATCGGACCGCTCCGCCGCCTTCCGCTGCGCTCGCCTCGGGCTCGGCCGAGCGACGGGCTCGTCTCGGTTCGGCTCGGATCCACTCGGTTTGGCTCGGGTCGGGTCGCCGGGCCCATTNCCCGGGCTTGGGCGTGTTAACGCTGTCGCCCACCCAGTAGGGCTGGATGAAGACCACCACGTTGATGATGGCGAAGCAGATGGTGAAGATGGCCCAGAGCACGCCGATGGCGCGCGAGTTCCGCACGTAGTTGTCATGGTACAGCTTGGAGGCTTCCTGCGAGGGCAGCATCCTGCCGGCCGCCGCTGCCGGAGGGCGGGAGGGGCCGGGGCGGCGGGGAGCCCGCCCGGGGTCGGCGGGGCGGG
>VYZP01072168.1:191-29093 GCA_013400635.1 Hypocryptadius cinnamomeus | reverse complement strand
ATTGAAGTTACTTGTGACTTGTGAGGTGGGAATCTTGCTCCATGTTTTGTGTTTGGCAGAGGGGTGTCTGGGTGGTGTGGGCACTGTGGCACTGCTGAGGTGTGCACAGCACACTGGCAGAGGTGTTTTCTGTAGCCTGCAGGCAGCTGCAGTGCTAATGGTGCTGCTCAGCTGTGACTAAGTGACTGCGGCTTGCAGCAGAGACTTCAAATAGTTGTTTCAGAAGAGCTGAGCTGGAGGACACACTTCAGGAGGGGAGGGCTTGGGGGACAGCTTGGAAGTGGTTATGTACCCCCTTCCTTCAGATGGGGTAAATCCCATGTTTGGAAGAGAAGACTTAAGAGAGAAATCAAGCCACCTCTGACAGAGCCCTTTCTTGTTCCCTGCAGCAGATGCCCTGTGAAAGTTGGCTTTCCCCGGGGCTCTGCCAACACCTTCTTTTGGTGGTTCCTTCTCACTCAGCATGTCAAGCTGATGCCTTAGATCTGTGCAAAAGTCCAAGGCCCTGCAAAACATAGCTCCTTGCTGAAACCTTTTGTTCAGGAAAAAAATTAAATCAGTCCCTCAAGCTCCCCATTTGCTGTATTTGGAGTTTTCCCTTTGCTGTGTGAGTGTCTGTACTGCTAAGTGCCCTGGGCTGTTGTTGCTGCAGGCTGTGCTGCACAGTGTACTGAGGATTACTGCTCTTCTCTTCCCACAGGCAGCAGTTTTGATTGGTTTGGATTTCTGGAGCCTGGGGCTGCCAGCACTCCTAGTCTCACAGGCACTTCACTTGTTAGATACCAGTTAGCTGAGTCGTTGTTCATTATCTCCTTTTCTTGCAGGCTGTGAATTTTTTAAGGACTACAAAGACCGGGATTATACAGCTGAAGGTCTCATATTTAACTGGAAACAGGTACATGGATGTTATGAAATGGAGAGCTGTGTGTTTTACTGGGCTTAAGTCTTGCCTCCCAGTTCCTTGGCGATGGTCTGTATGTCATGTGCCTGTTTGTAATCACAGGGAGGAAATCAACAGGACAAACAAAACAGATATGGAATGTACTAAATTATTGATTGTAAAATTAATATGTAAAATAAATGAAGCATTATCCTGAAGTCTAGGATGCTTGACCTCTCATGGAAGGTATGGGTTGCTCCCAGAATTCTGACCTTATTGATAGCCTTGGTTCTCAGTTCTTTCTTCATATTTTGTTTCCTGCTGATGGGATGGTTGAGTGGGGCAGTCTTACAGAAATTCAGAGACTAATATGCCTGACTTTCACTGTTGGGAGCACATAAAAGCTCCTCTGGTCCATTAGTCCTTCCAAGAGTCTGAGTTTATTCTTACGTCTTCAGGATTTTGCATCCAAAGATGCTTTGCTGAGATGTTTTCTTCTTATGCACCATTTGGCATTTGTTGTCTTGTTGGTTTTTTTTTTGGAACTCAGTCCCTTCGAGTCATGACTTTTCTCTGACCAGCTGTGTTTGGGTTTTTTACAGGACTATGTAGATGCTCCATTAAGTATCCCAGTCTCTCTGACCCAATCTCTGAATATTGATTGGAGCGAGTACCAGGTGAGCAAAGTGGATGTCTCTGTGGGAGGTCAGGGATGCATTCAGGAAGGATCAGGAGAGGTTTGAAATCTGACTTGCTCCTATTGCTGTAATCTGGCTCACTTCATAGCATCCCAGTGGGGGCAAGGCTGCTTGACAGTTCAGAACAGCAGTGGAAATCCTGTACCCAAAAGCTCTGTGGCTTGCTGTGCCCCGAGGCAGCTGACTGTAAAGGCAAACCTTTTTCTGTAGCTTTCAAAAATTTGCAATCCATTAGGGAGATAGGTTGCTAACAAAGGTAAGGAACAAGACAGGAAACAGAAAGCAGTATTACCTGTTCTCAGTCTCAGCTCAACATGGGCCTGCCCTGGGCAGACTGCCTTGGCTGTGGGAAGTCATGAGAGAGGTCAACCTTCTCCTCTGTGGGCAGAGCCAAGGGACTGGGCACTTTCTTCATGGGTGTGCAAGGTGCCTTCCTATGGGAGAGGAGCAGATAATCATAACTGGCCATGGCAGGTCTCCACTCCTTACTATGGACAGCAAGGCAAACAGTAATTGAACTCTTCTGTTTGCTCAAGCTTCAAAGTCTACCTTTGTTCACAACAGGGAGTATCACCTTATACTACTGATTAGTATGCTCAATTTCACACATCAGTGGATCTACCAGGTTTTGTGGGGATTGACAGTGCTGGAGCATGTCACGTTATTGTGCCCTGTGGCTGGAAGCACCACAGAACCAGCAGAGCTCCCTGTGCTGTGCCACTGTTTGTTGTTGTTGATGTAAATACTGTTTAAGTGCCAGCATAAGCAGAATCACAGAAAAGTTGAAGCAGAACTAATAGAACTACAGCTTGTGTATGGCTAGAAACTTGTTCATGAGAATACTGAGCAGCCAGTATTTTAAAAAGGATATTAAAAATTGAAGAGGGTGTAATAAATAGATGCAGAAATGATTTGAGGCCTGGAGAACATGCTTCCCTCAGAACTGAAGTTCTCAGTCTGTTTAGCTAATCACTAAGGTGATTAATGTATAAGTACATTTTTAGGGAGAAAATAGTAATTCTAAAGCACTCTTCAATCTGGGGAAGAAGAGCTGCACAGGAAGCAATATCTGCATCTGAAATCAAGGCTTCAGATAAGGAAAAGTAGTCTTGCATATTACTTTTGAGGATAATCTGCTGGAACATGCTGCCAAAGGAGTAATGAGCTGTCACCCCTATTTGAGATGCTTCTCTGGGCAAAGATGTTGCCAAGTGCAAGCCTCAGGCTTTACGTGGGGCAACTGAAGAAAACTTTCTCATTCGTGATATAGAGATCAGGCTGGATAATAGGATGATGCCTTCTAAAATAAGCAGAAGATGGATTGAATTGGGCAGATAAAAGATTTTGTAATTATGTGTTTTTCTGCTGCAGGCTGACTGTGTTCCCCATTTCCCTAATGTTTTGTGGCTCTGCAGGCTTCATGGCTGAGCAATATGCTCTTTGTCTGACACTAGTCTTCAGTGTGGTTACACACAGATGTGCACACATGCAGGCACACAGCGAGGGTTCTGTTGCTTGTGGTCACATGTCACTTAAACCACTAACACTTCTGCCATGAAATGTGTCCCACTCTGCTTTTTCCTTGACAATGTTATCTTATTTCCCTTGAACTAGTCCTGATTCTGATCAAACCATTGAAATTCCCTGCATCTGCTCATGACATGATGGTCAAGTGACAAGCTTGGGCTTGTTCTGATGTTCTTCACCTGTATGTCCTGCAGTACTGGAGTTCTCTTGAGTTCAGAGCCCTTCTGTAGTTCTGCTGCTACTTGGGGGTTACTGAGGAAGTCCAGTGCCTGTCTGGAGGGTGGGTGAGGGTCAGCAGCCAGCTGGGGACATTTTCAAGGACCACAGAGTTTTGAGCAAAGTGCTTGGGTTGTGGGAGCAGGCTGCTGGCCTTGGCCTGCACATCCCATCGTGCTGCTGGCTTTGCACACGTGGCTGGAATGTGGCTCAGCCCCTTGGAAAAGTGCACGTGTGCAGAAGTGGGTCAGTGCTCTGCAGGTGTTTGCTGCCTCCTGAGCACGGGCTGTTTGCAGCTTTGGGGCTGTAGGCAAAGCAGCTCCTCTGCCAGCCAGGAGGACAGTAGAGATGGCCTTTTATTGTTTTATTTTCCTACCTGTTATCTTGTCCCACAGTGCCTTTTGCAGAGGATGGGGGGATTGGTACAAAGGGGAAGTCTGGCACTTTGTGGAATTGCCATGTGATTATTTCTGCTTTGCTGCTGTTCTGAATAGAGCAATTCTGAACTGCAGAGCAGCCTTTTGCTGTGGGCAGACCCTTACTATCAACATTCCTCTTTCTGCAGAGCTGGGACCTCATACAGCAGACACAGAACTACCTGAAGCTGCTGATCTCCATTATCAATAGTGATGGTAAGGCAAACTCCTTGCTCCCAGCAGTGTAATTGGAGCAGTCACTGTCCCTGGAAGAACAGCTGATGGTATTAGTGCCACTGTGGATCAACTCCCAGTACAGAAGTCACTTTTAGTTCTCTCCCTTCAGGATGATGGTCCTACCATCTCAGAACTCCAACTCCCCTCTTAGAGAGGGACTTGCTGATTCCGTGAAAACCCTTTCTTCCTAAATATGGAGGGATATCTGAAAACTTAGCCTATTGTTTTGCTACTTTAAACCTGAAGAGAAGAAACATTGTGTCTTTGCTTTTTCACTCTTGCTCTTGTTTTGCTGGTTACCTGTGTTTTGTCTCACCAACACAGGATCTCATTAGGTGCCTGTGTAAGAGCCCCTTCCACCCCTTCACCATGGACACTCCAACTCTTTGGAGAGTGTCTCTTGCCCTATCTGGTTTCCCATTCCCTCTGGGCACTGTGACCTAGCACTGATGGATGGAGCCATGGCTGGCTCTGACAGCATGGCCAGCTATACTCTCCTGCAGTAGCTGTGTTGGGACACACTGCAGGTTTTCTGTAGGGTGTAGGATTTGTGCCTTGTGGGTTCCTCTGCTCAGTGTGCAGTAGGAAGGTTAGTGAGACTGAAAAAAATGTTCAGTTGAAACTGTTTTCTCCCCAGTGTAGGAATAGATTGTGATAGTGGGTTACAGCTGGGTAGGTGTATGTTCAGGGTAGTAAAGTGATGTTCATACCTAATGACTCTGTCTCCTGAGCAGCTGTCAGGACCAGGACAGCACATCAGCTGGTGCTGCTGACAACCCAGGACACTCTGAGCAATTTGTTGGCCGCTGTGTTTAAGACAGAATGTTCTGGCTGAGCTCTGCTCTTGAGCCTGGTCTGTGGGTACAGAGAGTAGCCTGTCTCTGCAGATTTTCCATAAAGAAATCATTACTTTCATTGCAACATCCTTTTTTTTCCTTGTCCTTCCTACCCCTGGAACAGATGACAGCGGGCTCCTGGTGCACTGTATATCCGGCTGGGATCGAACGCCTCTCTTCATCTCCTTACTGCGCCTCTCCTTATGGGCTGTGAGTACCTGGCTGACCTCCTCTGTTTATGGGGCTGATTGCTTGGAGGGTGAGTGACTGTCACCAGGCAGTGGTGGTGGAGCTGTTAATGTTCCTTTGGACATGCTGTCACAGGCAGGTGGAGGAAGATGGGCACCCTGGATCACCGTGACAGTTTTCAGCAGATCATGAATTCCCAAGTTCTAGTCCCCAGGGCTGCTGCCTGAAGGCTTTGTTTGCTTTGCAGGATGGGCTGATCCACACGTCCCTGGAGCCATCTGAGATTCTCTACCTGACAGTGGCCTATGACTGGTTTCTCTTTGGGTAGGCATGATAAGTTTTACTCACATGTGCGTCCCTGTGCAACAGGGGAGAAGCCTTGAGGGGTCATTTTGATGTTTGTTCACAGCCAGAGGTCGATTTTTGAGCAGGTCCCAGTGAGCTGGGACAAGAAGGGCTGATGCCTTTTTTTTTTTTTACCTGAGGGCTCAGGCATCTGGCTGTTCTTGACAGCTTGTACTGTTCTGCTGATTCTGGCATGAGACTGAGCTTCCCTTGCTCTCTTTCCAGGCACATGTTAGTTGATCGGCTCAGTAAAGGAGAAGAGGTGAGTGTTGGTCTGGGGCAGCAGTGAGCACTGCTTTGTGTTCTCAGGATATCTGTTTATGGTAGCAGCATTCACTGCCTGCTCCTGGTAGTATCAGTGGTATGGCTGGGCTCTAAAAAGATTGTTCAGGTGCTGGAAATACGAGGTAAGAGCCTTGCCCTGTCACTTTGATGCATAAGTTGTGGGATTACTTCTCTCTCAGGCTGCAGTTTTGCTGGGGGGTGTCACTCCTGCCAGTTTCTCTCCTGTGCCATTAGTGTTCAGGCCCCACATCAGGGGGTGCTAGAACTTGCTGTTCAGCTCAGCAGTGAGAAGGATGCTTAAGGTGTGTGACTTCTTGAAAATAAAGCTGGATAGTATTGTGTGCTTGTCCTGAGTGCCAGCCCTCCTGCCTGGGTGCTGCAGCTGCATGTGGCTTGCATGTCATCACAGGCTCATGGAGCAGTTTGTGCTGGTTCCAGTGTGTGAGTTTGGTGGGATATGTCTGTGGGTGCACATATGGGTCTGGGACACACTTAAAATTAGTGGAAGTAATTATCTTAAAAATCTTTCACTGTTGAACAAGAAGAGATTGCTCTGACTATAGTTGCAGTATAGTGCACTATCATTTCTGAATAGGAAAGAGGTGGGGTGTGTGTCTAACCCCGTTGCTATTCCCTTGCTCCTCGAACTCTCACCTTACTAAGGAATCTTCCGCCTTCAAACAGCAGATACACAACCCTGGCCTATTTTCCATCTTTCAGGGGTGCAGAATCCCCTGAAAGATTAAGTATCATTCCTCCTCTTCATTCCTTTCCTGGAGTTCTGCTGGCTCAAGCCTGGGAGCTCTGCTCTGGTGCCTGCTTGGTCATGGGTGGAGTCAGTAGCTGCAGCGGGAGAGGGGGTGCCTGGCTGCCTCTGGCATTCTCTGCTCCCCACTTCTCCCAGGAGAAGGGCACAGCTCTGCATGGGTGGGTGTGGTGGCAGAGGCACAGTGGGGTGAGTGATGCAGAGCAGACTGGGGTGTGGCAGGGCACAAGCTTGGGGCCACAAATGCTGTAGGTCCCTCATGCTTCCAGATGTGGTACTGGTCTGCTGCTGAGGTGGAGCATGTGGCTCTAACCGTGCAAGTCCTGCTGGGTTTGCTGCTCACCTGGGTGTATAAGCAGCTGCTGCCATCTCTGTTCCATTCTGCACTGATGGCATAAGTACCTGCTGTGGGCTTGCATGTGTGCAAGGCATTGATAAGGAGACTTCTTGTTCCCCTTCCTTTCTGGGCCTCCCCGTGGCAGGGAGCAGAGGGGCAGTTTACATGGAAGAGAAGGCCCAGGATGGGATGGTGGCAGCCTGTGGCACACTGGAGGCTGGTAGCTGCAGATTTTTTGCTATCTCCTTCCTGCCAGCACCTCCTCATCAAGATAAGAGGCTGCATGGAGCCTCGGGTTCATTCCTGAACCGCTCTTCTCTTTCCCTTTGCTCAGATTTTCTTTTTCTGCTTCAATTTTCTGAAGCACATCACCTCTGAGGAGTTCTCTGCTCTGAAGTCACAGAGGTAAGGAGCCTGTGCTTGCTGCTGCATGGGCTACAGAGCCAGGGAGCTTGTTAGTGCTGCTTCTTTGGGGAGATGGAAGCCCTGGTGTCCTGGCCCAGTTTTCTTTAATTTATTCTGCACTCTGAAGGCTGCAAAACGGGGCCGAGGCTTGTGAGATGCCACGTTGTGCTCTGAAAAACTGTCCATGCTGAAATGTGCTCTCTGCTTAATGACTGTCCGTGGCTGCTTTAGCACGGAGGAGCCCAGAGATGTGTGCTCTGGCTCAAGCAGGCTGCACAGCGAGCTCCATCAGGCACTGGTGGGCACAGAGGGGTGGCTGGTTTGTAATGGACTGCCCAGCATAAAACCTTGCTTCAGGAGGGACAGAAAGAAGCAAAGCCCACCCTGGATGCTCTGAATAAGCATATCATGTGCAGTGTTTCCTGTTGCCACCTTCTCAAAGCATAGGGACTTTGGGTTGGGACTGTTAGGAGTCAGACTGTGCACACTGGCCCATCCTCTCCCCTCTGCCCCTGCACAGCTAACTCCCCACTACTCTGATCTGCTGTGTGTGACAAGAGACCTGGCTGTGGCCAGCCTGCCCTGAAGTGTGCCTGAGGTAACTTTGTCTTTCCTTCTCCAGAAGGAAGAGTTTGCCACCTGGCTTCACCCTGGAGGAGATCTGCATGCTCAGTGAGTGTCAAGCATCAGTGCCTGGGTGCTACTAATGGTTCATTGCTTGTGGGCTTGGGTTCCCACCTTCAGGATGACCCCAAATGGGTGTGCTGCCTGTGGGGCCTTGCAAGAACACAGGGCACGGGGAAGTGTGTTGCTTAAAGGGAGAGAAAGTGAGTGAAACCAAGCTGATCTTCAGGTAGCTCTGTTCTCTTCTCTCTAGAGCAGAAAGACCGAGGCAGCACCACAAGCCTGAGCAGTGACTTCTCCCTGGGGATGGAAAGTTCCCCTGGAGCTGCTGGGAGCTTTACCTATGAAGCAGTGGAGCTGATGCCAGCAGGAGCACAGGCTCAAGCAGCATGGTGAGGAGGAAACCACTTGGTGAGCTGAACAAAAGGGGCTGGCTCTGGGCCTGATGGAAAAAATATTTCTGAAGTGTCTTGCCCTGCAGGTTTGCTCTCTGTAGCATGGATTCCTTACAGTGGGGGGAGGAATTTGGCTGTCAGAAGCTTTGCTGCAATTTGTACTCCAGAGCTTCTGCATCAAAAGTTGGAGGCCACCCCACGTTGAAAGGCTGTCAGAGTTCTGCAGGGATGCTCCAAAGTTTGTACATAGATGAGAGTAAAGCACATTTGTTTCATTTTCACCAGTTTCACTGTTAAACTTCATCCACAAAGGATTTCCTTACTTTTAAAAGATTGTTCCAAACTACCAGAAAAATTACATTTCACAGCAGCCTCCCCAGGGAAAAGTGGAGATGGTTTAGCTGCCCTAAAATGAAGCTTAATCAGAGTTTAGGAAAGACATTATACACAGGGAGTGTCTGCAGTTAGTGGGAGCTGGGCTGGGTGGCCAAGAATTCCCTCTACATTTTAGCCCCTCTACCAGCATGAGGCTTGTGAGCTGAAAGCAGGTTCCTGCCTGCAGCACTGCTTAGAGACTGCTTATTTCCAGGGGAGAATTCAGTACTGCCTCTTGATAGAGGGTCACACAGGAGTTGCCTGGGGATGCAGGTGGCTGTCTGGAAGAGGGGAAGGTGTCTGGCAACTCTGCTGCTCTGGGACGGGTTTTGGACTTGCTTGTGGAGTTTCTGGTGCTGTTTGGGGATTTCAGAGCCTTGCTGTAGGGTTGCCCCTCTCAGTTTAATTTTTCTCTCCTCTCCCTCAGCACATGTGAAGATGCTATTTTATATTGCAATTATTTTAAATTAAATCTGGGTTGTGCTGGAGGCATTTGAAATCCTCTGGGACTGAGCTTGCAGCCATGCTAGTGGCAGCAGCCTTTCTAAAGCACATTGTATATTCCATCTAAAGTGCTGAGAAGGGGAAGGAGAACATCCCTGCAGAATCACAAAATGGAGATGGAGCATCCCAGACTCTTTGGCAAGTGAGCAACACGGAGTCCTCTTAACACACAGAGCCTACCTATCCACATCAAAGTGGCTGCATCAAGTGAGAACAGCTTTCCACTTGCAGGGCTGCAGGGTAGTGAGCTGGAAGCATTTGTGTTGTTCCAAGTGCTCAGGACATACAGACTTGATTCTGCTGCACAGAACCTATGTGTGCTTTTTACAAGATGTGAAGTGATCAGAGCATGCTGGAGGAGATAGCTGCACACGTGTGGATCAGGGCTCGATTTTTGCAATGTGCTTCCTAACTCTGGGTTGCTTTTATTTCTGTGGGAGACCTCAGGCTGTGTTGGGGCCAGCAGCTGCTCTTCAGGGATGGTTTGGGCCATTCTGGGGGGCATGAGCTTGGGAAAGGGGAAGGTTGTGAGCCTTGCCATGAGTGCTCAGTGAGAAGACTGGTCATGGGTGTTTTACTGCAGGCTGTTGTGGCTCTGTAGTCTGGAGAATACATAGGGCTTGCTACAAGCTGGATGAGCTGTGCTGTGCATAGCGTGAGGGGATGTACTTTGTTGTGTTGCCCTGAAAACAGGTGGCCTCACAGTCTCTGTGCAGGGAGAGGCATTTGATTTTTAGCTGTTCAGACCTGTTTCTGCAGGCTGTACTTGGAGATGTTGGCAGCTATGATAACATGAGATGAATAAAGCTTAAGAGAGGCTGTGGTGTGATGTTTGAGGGTGGACACCCTTCAAGAAATGAGGGGAGGATATCGCACTTTCCACTGTACAATGAGCCTGTCTTTAGCTGCACTTGCTGACGGTGCTTGAGATCTCAAAGCTGAGGTGCCCTTCCATGTTTTAGGAAGAGTAACATCTTTTCCCTTAGAGTTTGTTTGCTTTAGAATTTTTCTTTTTTACTTTTGTACATGGGGAGTCTTTGTCCAATTCAGCATGGTCTTGAAAGGGGAGAAATTCTTGGGACTCTTCCAGGGAAAACACAAAACCAAACAACTGACATAAGAAGGAAAGTCTTCTGAACGTGGAGCAGCAGTGATATGAATTAGTCCCAGATGTGTATTTGTTTGGCATGTAGTTGGATGGTACTGTGAGCTAAGGCCTCATGCAGCCATGGACAGTGAATCATGAATCTGAAAGTGCTGGCTAGAAAAGAAGCCAGAGCAGTTTGGGCTGTCAGCATAGACAGAGAGAGAACTGAAGTGTACCTACATCTGGAGTGACTGTCAGCTGTAAGCACATGGTCAGAAGTGTGGTCAGTGGTGCCCAAAGGGAATTGCTAAAAGGGAAAATAACACCGGTGGTGTGTCCCTGTCGCCCTCGGTGCGCATGAACGCCCACCTGGGCTGATACGCACCGTGGAGTTCGAGCAGATTGAAATGGTCTTTCCCCGCTGGGAGGCCCCTTGCTTCAGGCATTTTTGCTGCTAGACTAAACAAAGCAATCGCTGTGTGTGTGTGGGCTGATGCATTCTCTCGTCTCTGATTTCCAGGTCACGTGGATGGTGATCTATAAAAGAATGGGCTAAGATGGGTTGAGCTCAGTGTACCCCTTCCCTGAGCTTTTACTGTGACTCATGGTTCCTTGGGAGGGAGGAGGGCGGGTTCATTGGAAACAAGAGCTTGTGGCTGCTGGGCTAAACTCCAGCCTGCAGTGGAAAGGCTTCCTCGTTGGAGTACATAGAAAAGTCAGCTTTCTCACCCACGTCCTCTGTCCCTCAGGAGGAAGAGCTGTGCATCATCACCGCAAGCCGTGCTCTGGAGCAGAGCACAGCAGTCTGAAGACAGGCTGCCTTCCACAGGGATGGTTGAAGTCAAGTCCTCCAGCTCCTCCTCATCAACCCATTCTGATAACTTCCTGAGGATTGGAAGCAGCCCACTAGAAGTGCCCAGATCCAGGTGAGATGGGATGGAGCAGGGCATTTCTCAGCAAAATGAGTGTCTGGTAAAGGGACTGCAGGGCTGCACTTGTGTGGCTCTGGAAACACTGGAGCACCTGTGTTTGTTAAGAACAAACCTCAGGAGGCCTGTCCCTCTCTAGTCTAACCTTGTCTGGAGTGCTGGCCGTTAAACACAGACACTCCTGCCTGAGCCCCTAGAGGAGCAAAGAACTGTGCTGATAACAGCCAGCTGTCATATGCCTGTCCTCAGCGCATGCCTCAACTCTGAGCTCTGGCATCTCTGCATCCTGCATGCTTGCAGCTCACAGCACTTTCTCTGTCTAACATATCCACCAGGGTTTGAAATGGCTGTGGTGTTTGGGGAAGGAAGCTTTTCAAACCAAGCAGACCTCACTCTGCATCTATCCTCTCCCCCTTTTCACCTGCTGACCCTCCTGATGACGCAGGTTGGAAAAAACTGGGTGCTGGTGGCAAGCAGAGATAGGAATCTGCTGGGAGCAAGCTGCCAGCGCTGTGCCAGCACAAAGGATTCTGCCCTGAAGGCTGAGTGTTCCTGCTGGGGAATGGGGACCCTGGACCTGAGCCTAATCTGACACCATAACCAAGGCACCCTTCTGGAGCTGACACTGCGATAGGGCAGCGTCAAGCCGTGGGCTGGCCTAGGGAAGAAAGAACAGAGCCTGTGGAGCAAACACCGTGTGTTTAGGCCAACATGGAATAAAGAGACTCTGAGATAAGAGGTTGCTGTTCACAGCATCATATGCTTGTGTAGCCTCTGCAGGTTTTCTGATGAGTCTTTTTGTAGTGATTCTGAATCAGCCACCAGCCAAATCAGAGTACTCTCTCATCGTATGGAAAATAAAATTGCAAACAAGTAAAGCATTGAAAATTTAGAAGACTTTCTTAACAAGTGTCTCACGATTCCAGAGAAAAACCCCAGTGTCTGACAGTTTTCATTAATGAGGGTAACTGTTCTCCCCAGGGAAAGATATCAATAGGAGGGGTTTGAATTGTTGCTGGGGCCCACCTCTGCATTTTCTGTAAGATGCAAAGAATCTCCCAAGAAGAGAAGAAAATACTGGAAAGAAAACAGCTTGTCTTGGGAGCTGCTTTGTTCACAATGGTAGTGCCACAATTCCTGTGTGTGGTCCCATGCCATTCCCAAGGTCTGACAGGCTGTTCAGTGCTTGCTGGTAGCAAGCTTGCAGCAGTGCTCAGGAAGAAGCAGTTTGTAATGCTTCAGCCAGACTGCTCTGCAAGAGCAAAGAAGAGAAACAGGAGTAGGTGGAAGAGCACCATGGTGAGGGTTAGGGTTTCCTTATCAGACACTGTCATGGGTTGCAGTTTCTGGGTTCTAAGCATGGTATGTTTTCTCCTGAAAGAGGTTGTGTCATTCCACTTGGCCTTTGGTCTCCCTGCTTCAACTGTGGTAGTCTGAATTGGTCTGGTAGATAATACAATACCTTCAGCCACCATTTTCTACCCTGAAGGAAACAATGGGTCCCATTTTGGGTGGAGGACTGTGACGGAAAGAAGAGGTAAATTCTGTCTCTTTGCCTCCTGAAAAATTGTGGCACTAAGATGGAAAAGCAGGAGCACAGAGTCTGATCAGGATGCCAAAAATACCTTTATTCCTGCAGTGCTGCTGGCAGGTCAACACCCAAGGCTCTTGAGATGAAGAAACCAGTATACTTGACTTCCTAATCCTCTGCGTGGCCATAGCAACAAAACACTTTCCTCAACTTCTGCTGCAGTGGTTAAAATGGTTGCTTGTAAAATGCCAGCAGGTATCCTTCAGGTAGTTCAGGTCAACAGCCCAGTCCAGGTGCTGGCAGGCAGGGGAGCTCTGGAGGGAACAAAAAGGCAAGTCAGCAGGAGACATGAGCAGGGCCTGGGAGGGGGGAACTGGACTGCCCTAAAAGAAGGGGTCACAAATGCCCAGTCAGACATTAGGAGCCAAGCCCCTTTCCTGGCCAGGCAGTGTCAACAGGCTGCTGCTGTCACATTACCAGCCCATCTTGTGAATCTTGCTCTGATGCAGAGGTCCTGGGTAAATTCCAGGATGATTCTTGTTAGACAAAGCAGTACAAAGGCAATTCCTATCAGTCTTTCTGGCTTATTTCAACATGATGGTAAGATCACATCTGCAGAAGACAAACACAGAGGAAGATATTGCATAGGCTATTTGCAGAGTAGGATAAGGTGCTGCTTGTTCTACAGACAGCTCTGAGTATGGCAGTCAATGTGCCTCAGATTGAACCCCCTGCATGCAGTGGGGTTGCAGTTTGCAAACCTTTTCCTGTATTTGCATTTGACACCAGCAGTCTAAGCGTCCCATGACACTGCAGAAAAATTCTGTATCTGTGTCAGGGATTTAGCGTGTGTCTACATAGCACTAATGTGGATTAGCAACTGGATAATCTTTGGTTGAATGTGCTTTTGCTAAGTCAATTAAACAAAACCCAAAGTACTATGATCTAGAGAGTTGAGATCTGGAGGAGTTAAATTGCAGAGGATCTGCTTTGACCAGTAGTCACAGAGAACTCCCTTACTTAAGGGCTGCAGATGGCTGAGCTGTGGGTCTGGAGGGAGCGCAGTGAGGGCAGAGTGGGATAGAGAAGCTGCTGCCCCTTGGCTTTGGGTGTGTTGTTGGTAGTGAGAAGACTGTGTGCACTGTGTGTCTTGCTCCTTACAGCCACCTAGCTCAGAAAGTGTATATGCAATGTGACATCTTGGAGTAGTGACCACAGCAGGTGAGGAATTGTTTACAGGAACGTTTTCTGCAATTACTGCATGACCATGCCACAAAATGGGCTTGCTGGCTGGCACATGACTATGTTCTGCAATCAGAAATGGTGCTCACAGAGAACAGGCTGCTCGGGCACTATCCCAGCCTGTAGATAACTGTCTGGGATTCAGCCAGGATTTACAGTGCTTGGCAGGGTGCCATACTCCTTGCCAATATTTCCCACGCAAAGGTGGGAAGGGTTGCCCTTTACTCCAGGTTGCCACAGTCTGCCTGTACATACAGAACCTACTTAATGCTTCAGTTTGAGGCAAGAGCATATGCTGGCAAATGAGCTGCTTCCCAAATAGTCCCAGGTGTGTGGAAATATGTCAGGTGAGCAGGAGCAGCACAGGGCAGGATGGAGCTTAGCTGTTGGCACTTGGCACTCATCTCAGTTACGTATTAAGAAAGGGAAGGATCCCTGACTGTTGCTCTGCCTCCAGTATTGACTCTTCTCTGGCAGGCAAGTGAGAGTCCATGTGCTCTGAAATACTGTCTTGTGCAGCATGTTGCATGGAAAGCACTGACCTAATTAAAAGGAACCATTCCAGGTTAGGAGCTGCCAGTTTATGGCCTGCGAGAGGTCCCTTCTTGTGTGAAGGAACAGCTTGCAGCTCATCTCTGTTTTGCTAATCTAATTTAGTTAATCTTGCACTTTTGAGGGAGTTTCTTCCCACTCGTGAACCTGAAGAGGTGGGTGTGTGAAGCTCACTTTGATTCTTTTTCTGTCTGCCATTAGATGTCTGTGGCAGAGACAGCAACTTGAAGACTGGCTGTATCTCATCTCCTCTAACCATGTCAGCTCTGCTGTTGTTGTCCGGCTGCTTCCCAAGACTCCGTGCTGCCCTCACTCCTAGCCAGCCTCTGGCATGGCTGGCATGCTGTTCTTAGACTTGGGAATTGGTTCTGGTGTCCTGGCAGTTCCACCTTGTTCCAAGGGCCTCACTGAAGCTCTTTCAGGACTCTGCAGTGAGATTTTACAAGAAATATTCAAGGTAGAAATTACAGGAAAACTTTCACCTCTGGTGCTGACGGGATTGCATTGGGGTACAGTCACCCCAGACATCTAGTCTTGGTCTCAAGCCAAGCTCAACTTTTAAGAAGCTCTGCTGCCATTGCAGTGAGAACATAAAATTTCCCATGCTGTGTCTTCCCAGGCTTAGCCCCTGCTGTCTCTTGAGGTTGTTCAAGATGCTTATTGATTGTGACATTTCCTCAGGAGCCTCCCTTGAGAAGGCTTTGGGGATCGAGGGGAAGGTCTGCCACACTATCTTACCTCTGCTAGCCAGGCTCAGATCTCTGGGCCAGAAAGGAAATTACTTAGACTCATTACAGAGTCAATCAGTTTATTCAATGAATCGACAAGTGTTTGTTCTGCTGCCTGGAGGCAAGACAGAATTGACTGCCTTGAACTCTTAGACCCCAGTGTTGTTGCATTAGAGGAAACCTTACTAAGTTTGCAGAGCTGCTTGACAGGGTTGGGGACCCCAGAAAGGGCTGGAGGACTAGAGAGTCACCAAGTCAGTTTTGCAGGAGATATACTGTGCTTTTATCAGCCTGTCCATGGCAGAATTGAAAAGATGACTTGATCCACCTCTAAGAGGCGGTGTAAAATCAGTTTAATCTTAACTGACAACCTTGGGAGGTGACCAGCAGCTGGAAGCTGGGGCCACACACCCAAAGCAAAAAACAATTTGCTGTTCACCTTCTTTAGCACAGACTTATCTGACTGGTGTGGTTGATGATATTGGGCAGAGGGATATTTTTGCTGTCCCTGGTGCCCTGGATCATGGCTTGCCATGTGGGCAGTCTCCTGAGTAGGCTCCAGATACTACTGCCCCTTTGCAAGAGCTGCAGAACTCTGTTCTCTGTTCTCTCTGGAGATCCTGCTGTAGTCCAGGCCCTCCGATGCCATTCATGCTTGCCCTCTCCAAAACCTTTGTTTCTGTCTGGCCACAAACCTGTCTTCTGTTCAGCAGCTCATTACTTTTTCTGACAGAATCCTGTCTCTGCCTACTTTCAGCCCAAGCCTATTGCCTACAGATCTCTTTACTCCTTTAGTTCAATTTTATGTCACCATGTGTGACACTCCTGTTTTTCCTGTCTGGCTGTACTGTGCTCTCAGGGAAATGACATCTTCCTCTTCGCCGTGCACTGAAGCAGCATTCCTTCATGCTTCTCCCTGGCATCCTGCACTGTTCCCACTGTGATTCCATCATGGCACAGTGCTGTGGGCCCAAACACTCTGCCTGCTCTCCTTCACACTGACTTCCTCCACTTTATCTTCCAAAGGCATGGAGAGAAGTAGATGTCACTGAACAGCAGCTCCCCTTGCCTTACAAATTCCTTACTTTCCAGGGAAGGTTATCCCTGTCTGATCTCCTGAAGGTGTTTCTAGCAGTATATGCTTTGCTTTTGCTTTCAGTGAAGTGCCCTCATTCTTACTTGGGCATTATGTACCTCAGGAAAAACATCATTTTGCAATACAGGGTTCTCCCAATACTCTGACCCTCGCTCCTCAGTTCATTGAGCAGCCAAAGAACAAGATCTGTGTGAGACAGGAGAAGCTCTGCTCTCCCTGATTTCTGCTGTCATGTCCTTTCAGAGCCTGAGCTGCCAGTCAGGGGTATTACCCCCAAACTTGCAGCTGTGATGGGAAGCTGATATGCAGGGAATTGTGTGACTCCTTTTCTATGCTTGTACAGCCAGCTCAGGACCACATTTCACACCGCTCAAACTTGGCTGTATTGATCGGACTAATTAAATGGCAGGCCTGGAATTAGATCGAGATTGCAAATAGGTTTCCTGCTGTGCATCTCTTCCCACTCTTGCTTTCCAGTCTAGCTCAGGTCCTTCTTGCTGTGGGAGAGCCTGTCTTTGTGGCTGTTCTCTTGGTCCCTTGGGGAGCAGCTGCAGTGCGCCACTGCTATTCTTAGCTGTGAAGACAGCGTGCAAGTACCTGGCCCAGCAGAGCTGGAGCACTGCTCTCTGCCCAGCAGAACTCAGATAAATTATCCAGAAGATCTTGGTAGTGTGTAATTGAGCAGCTCTGCCACAGGCTGTGCTTCCAGCTATGTACACTCTGCTGTGCAGCAAGGCTTAATAATTGCTTGCTCCCTTGGAAGCCAAGAGCTCTGGGTTTGTCTCAAGTGATTGTGCCCTCTTCTCTGAGATTTTGGAGGAACTCCTCAGATTCACTTGCCGTGTTTCATGCTTCTTTCTTTCCTGGTGAGAGATTGCCTACATCAAACAATTATCCTTCCTTGGCTATTTAGCATGTCCTGAGGATGTTTTTCACCTGCTGTCTGGCACAGCCCTTTGTTTAATACAGAAGTGATGTTCTGGTGCTGGGGGTAGGTGTCCTGGGAATGCCTTGAGCCCTGGCTCTGTTCAGATCTGGTGGTAATGGCTCAGGAGTGATCTGCTTTCTAACTGCTGCCGGGACAATGATCTGTAAGTCTTTCCCAGCACTAACCGAGTCACAACCTTGATTTGCCCTGCTGCCCTGGGATATGCTAACAGCTACAACAAGCAACAGGGGAATGTCCCTTGTACAGCACAGCTTTCACATCTGTGAAGGACTCAGGGAAGGATGTGCTGTTCCATCTCACTAATGGGTTTCTCAGTTCTGCATGGCCATCTGCTTCATGCTGGCTCTCTCCTGTCCAGCTCCTGGTGTGCTCCTGCTGCTTTGTTGGCCCCAGCCAGCTTGGCTCTCCCTTCACTTTCAAAGGAAAGGCTTGGTCTGGGGCCCAGCTCGAGCTGCATGTTGCGCCCTGGTCCCTGCGTGTCAACAGTGCTGGCGCAGGCGCTGCTGGCCGCACGCCCGGCGGGTCCCTGGCAGCGGCAGCAGTGAAAAGCTTGTGGCTGAATGATCTGACTGATCGTGCCGTCTCCCTCTCTCTCTGCCCCAGATCGGCCGACCATTCTCTGCCCGGATCTTCCGTTTCCACAGACTTTGGCAGCTGGCAGATGGTGACAGGGTGTGGCAGTATTCGGGAGCAGGCAATCCTGAACGCGGACGCCTCTCTCCCTTGCAGCTTCCCGGATGAGTTCTCTAACACTTGCCTGTAAGTGTCTTAAATGCAGGATCTCTCCTTGGGTGTCTTGGCTGCCTGCGAGCTCTGCAACTTTATCACACTGGCGCTTTCGGAGAAGCCTGGGAGCCCATAATGAACTGTTCCACCTTCTCTGCCTCGATGTTTTCAATCCACAAACTCAGTCCCTGAGCACTCTTTGCTTATGCTGAACACGGAAAGAAAACGGCACTTTCTCTGCCTAATGATGGGGGAGCTCTTTGCTTTCTGTAGGAAGAAGAGGTTTTTCTCTCTTCCCCGAAGATGCTGAATTTGGGCATAATTGAGTGCAGTTGAGGATTCATGTTTGTCAGGACAGGACAGGTAACCCAGATTTCTTGCTTTTCGATTTTGCTCACCTACATCTCCCCACTGGGGTCAGATCCTTGCTGGAGTAAGAGAAGGACTTTCCTTCTGTAACCCAAATTTTGTCTGGGCTTGTGCAGCATCATTTGCAGGTGCTGTGCCTGGCCAGTGCAGAGCCACAGAGACTGTGTGTCCTGCTATATCCTGCCATGTGAAATGGCTGGGAGGCAAATGTTCCTCCCCAAATAGAAATCCACCTCTGGAAGCTTGAAAGACTGGAGATGCGCTTTAATTGCTGTTAGAGGAGAGCCTTGGTTTGTGCCTTCAGGCTGCAAACTCCTCATCAAGAAACTGAAATGGCAGATCAGGGGCTGCTGCTAGCAAGCAATGCTAGAGCTGTGCTGCCAGATGCTCAGTCCCTTACTGAGATCTGAGTACGTGCTTTGGAGGCAGAGGGCAAGCAACATGAAAACCCGTGTGTCCTGTGGGACAGGCTGCCTGCCCTGGCTCTGTGTCTTGTGTGGCTGCGTGCTGTGCTGCTGAACAGAGCAGAGCAGCTGCCTTCGAGTTATGGTGAAGCTACAAGATCCATGAATTGACAGATCAAAACATTGCAAGAGATGTTGGACGTGGCCTGGCCAGGATTTGTTCTTCTTTCCTGAGGATGTGTAGAGCTGCTCCTGCAGTAGTTTGGAGATGGGTGAGAGAAGAAGGGACTGAAGGATGGACATCGGAATAGTCACTGCTTTACTGTGTCCTGAGCCTGGCTGTGCTTGGTCGCTGCTGATCACCAGCAAGTTGTTGCTGCCCTTGGAGCTGGATCTAATGTCAGAATAGGGAATTCAGTAGAGAAACATGAATCAAAGTTGATAGGCCTTAGGCTTATGCAGTTTGGAGAGTGACTGCTTGGGGCAGTGGATTCAAAAGGAGAATAGTGGTGGTGCTTCTCCTGTGGGTGCTCTGCCCTGTTCAGCTATTCACTAAAGCTGTGGGTTGCTTGAGGGCTGGGGACTGCTCAACTGAAGGTGCTGGGACCAGGCACTGCATTGAAAGGATGAAGAGTTCCCAGCAGTGTTGTGTTGAGCTTAACCCAGAGCCTCTACCCTCTCTCTGTTCTGCATAAGCCTTATTTGTTCAGGACTCCATTGTGGTTTTATCCCAGTTTTTGCAGCCCGACACAGTATGATTTTTTTTCTTTTAATTCCATTTAAGTTCCCACTTTGCATCTTCACTGGCAGCAGCTCGATGAAGGTATGCTTTTCACAGCCTACTTCTTGTGCTTGTGTGGGGCTTGTCAGGGCTTACTTCGAGCTGGGGCTTTGACAGCCTCCTCTCATCCCGCACCCCAAGCTGCAGGCGAGCGGGCAGGCTGTAGGAAGTGTAGCGGGGCAGAGCGCCGTGGATTTGGCAAGGAAGCACGACCTGCCTCCGCCGTGAACAGTTCAGGGTGAAATGCTGCAGCCAGTCTGCAGGGCTTGGTGTGGAGCAGTGGCTGGCTGCTTGACCCTGTGCCTTGGAGTGTCTCACTCCACGAAACAAACCGAAAAACCCAAATACAAAATCTGCCTTGTAAAGAGGTGTGAGAGCCACAAGACACGGGACCTAACTGCTGCACGCCCTCGCTTACCTCTGCGCGTGACATCTGAGATCGCTGTACTCGGGTGCAAGTAAGTCCTGCCTTCACGGAGTTTATTTTAAATGCTAGCAGGTTTGCGAGTTCCACGTCCTAATTAGGTTGCCAAAAAGCATCGCTAATGTGTTTAGATATGTTGTTGCTTTTTTTTGCCCTCTGGCTTCTCTTTATTATCAGACACAGTAAACGGCGGCCTGGTTGGCTGCCTCGGCATCGCTTGCTGTTTATAGGCCTCCCACCATATCCTCTTGCTGCTGTTTCCGGACCGAAGCTGTTGGCTGTGGGTGGTTAACACTTCCATTCAAATGAGCTGTGCCAATTTATAGCCAGCCCAGGCGCTGGAAGATTAAAGAGAATTTTTTATGGGGAAGGTTCGCACTGTGCCCTTGGAGTGACCTTTGAGGAATGTCTTAATCTCTCTGGGAACCACTGGCATGTCGCAGAGGCACCACAGCAAGGATCGTTTGAGGCTGGAGAGCTTGGAAAGCTGCCTCTGGGCCCCAGTCTTGCTTTCCCCTGCTCCCTCGGCTAGTCTTGCCTTCCTTCTGCTGTTTCCCCTGCCCCTAACCAGGTGTGTGGATCAGCAGGAGAGGAGAGCAGGTCCCGTGGGAAGTCATGCCCTACTCTGCTCCTGTTTGCTGAGAGCAGCCATGCTGGGGAGCAGAAGTAAAGCGCTGCTCAGCTCTCCTCTTCCTATGGCTGGAGTGTTCCTTGGGGCTTTTGTCACCTTGTCTGCTCCTTCTCATCCCCCCTTCCACAGAGCTGTCTGTGCAGGCACAGGCACGCAAGGCTGGGGCTGGTGGAAGTGAGGGATGGTTGCAAATAGGTTGGAAGCAGCTGTCCGGGCACAGCACATGTGGACAGGCTTCATCTGCGTGAGGAGGGGAGGGAGCTGGCATAGGGACTGATGTCAGCAGCCACTTTGCCGAAGCACCACTTTGTTTATGAACTACAGCCTTATGAACACTATAGTGGTGGGAGAAACGGGACAGGGGGGAAGGAGGAAACCCCGTGGGGAGCAGGAGACTGAGGCTACAGCTGGCTCTGTGGGTTGGATGAGGAGGCAGTGGCACCAGCTGCCACCAGCTCTGTGGACAGAGCCTTTTCGGGCTTGCACTGCCTTAGCCACTGCAGCCCGTTGAGCACCACAGCCCTGTCAGGAGTGAGAGCTGGGATGTGGAGAGCGATGGCTGCAGTGACTGACCTCCCCTTCTCTCTCCTAGACTGGTGTCAGCGAGTGACCGTGAGTCTCGTCTGGAGGAAGTGCGTTCTGCCTTTCTGGCAAGCTACAGCCGGACCATCGGCCTAAAGGCCGTGCCCCCCAGCCCCTCAGGGGCCATCGGTGGCCTCCTCGAGCAGTTTGTGCGGGGCGTGGGACTGAGAGGCAGCAGCACCCTCTGAAGACGGCGTTCCCAGACCACTGCCTGGAAAACTGGGGCTGGCGCGTCCCCCAGCAGAGTCCTGGGACCCTCTTCTTGGTGCGGGCACCTGCTGCACCCAGCGCCCGCCGTCAGCCCCCCCCTGCCTGGGGCTGGGGGGTGCGGGGTCTTCGGCGAGTCTCTGCAGTAAATGACCCGAGCTGTGCCCTCTCCTGCCTCCTCTGTGGGCTGCGGGCGGGGGCTGCGGGGGCGGCGCGGGGGAGCCGCTCACTATAAATAGCCCGGCCCACTCTTCGCAAGCGTCGGCACCGAAATAACAGCGAGCCGAACCCGGGAGGAAGCCCCCGGCGGGGCGGGATTGGGGCTGAGTCCCCTGTGCCCCTGACTGGGAATCGCGGGCGGGACGTTCCGGTGGAGCCGAGCCCCAGGAGCCGAACCCCCTGGTGCCCGGGTTGGTGCCACCGCTGCCGGCAGGGAAGGGCCGTCGTGCTCGAGCTGTGCTGAGCTGTGCCTGTGCCGAGCCGTGCCCGTGCCGTACCCGCCCCCGGGCGCGCCTCCTCGGCGGCGCGGGAGGAGGCGGCGCGGAGCATCGGCGGCGCCCGGGCGGGGATGGCGGCTCCGGGAGCGCTGGAGCCGGCGGCCGGCAGCGTGCCGGGCACCAAGGTGGAGCTCACCGTGTCCTGCCGGTGAGCCGGGAGCCGGGCGAGGGAGGGGGAGGGCGGCGGCTAGTCCGTGGACACGGGTGGGTGCGAAACGCACCGGGATGCGCTGCGGGGCTGCTCGCTGCGTCCCGCTGCCCGCCGCTCAGCCCCTGGCTCGAGGCGTTGTGAGCTGCGCGTCCTCCTCTCTCCCCGGGTAGCTCTCGGTGCCAGGGCGTATGCCCATCGTCCCTCTGCCTTGCTGCTACCCGTCCCGTCCCTTTCCTGGGGTCCCATGGGATGCGGTCACCGGGCACGGCTGCGTGAAGCGACCCGCTGCCCTCACCCGCGGCTGGGGCGCGGGACGGCCCCTCGCGGGGCGATGCTGTGGGAGGTGGGTGATGCTGGCGGGACGCGGGGTGCCGGCGCTGGCTGCGAGCTCGATGCAAAGCAACGGGACCGGGAACGTGGCAGCGGGAGAGGGGCTGCTCTGTGCCCCAGCTTCTGGCCAGGGTCTGCCGATCAAGCGGCGGCGGCTGATACGGTCTGCCGGCGGCTAAATATAGCCCGTCGGAGGCACCGCTGCTTGCGTCCGGGGGTCCCGCTCGCAGGGACAGGCACCAGCGTCCTGCTGGGGGGTAGCGTCCCCGTGCCGTGGGTCCTGTGGCACGGAGCGCCCCGACCAGGGTGGGTACCTCCAGCACATCCCCGAGCTATGCAAACTCTGGGCCGGGCCGGGGGCTGTTGTGTCCTCCCCGCGGCTGAGCCCTGGCCCCCGCTGCCAGCTTCCCTCACAGCAGACAGAGGGACTGTGGGTCCACGGGACCGGGCAGCTCCAGGCAAGGTCCGGGGGTCACACATGGAGACAACCCAGGGCAGCCTTCGGCTTCGCAGCCCGAGGACCCAGCCCAGACCAGGGTGGGGTCTCTCCCCTGCGTGCTGGGGCCAGGGGAGCTGGCTTAGCCCCGCAGCCCCGGCCGTGCCCCAGCCCACCCTGTGCTGCCACCCCGGGGGTGCGGGAAGTATCCCAGCAGAGCCGGTAGCATCCCCCGGCACTTCCCGGTGTCACACCGCGCACAGGACGACGATCAATCGCTCTGCCGGTAGGTGTGTCGGGGGATGCCCACTGGCTGCTCAGCCCCTGCTCCAAGTGTCTCCTTTCTTCTCACTTCTGCACCCTGCCATTAGCCAAGCTCCTGCTGCCGGGGCGCGGCGGGCACTCAGCCGGCGCCGGCGGCAGCGGGGAAGGTTTCATCCTGTAAATGGGTTCCCTGTCATGTTCAATCATCATCAGCGCTGGAGACGCTGCTCGCCGCTTGCTCTGCTGCCCCACCGAACCTTGCAGAGGGAGCCACTGTCTCCTTGGGAGTGCCGATGCTTTTATCCATGGGTGCCAGCACGGCCTTCTGGCATGGTGCTGACCTGTGATCAGGGGGATGGACATGGGGACCCGTTGCTGGGCCAGGTGGATGGCGCTCAGGTTGGCTCACGCCTGGCTCTTCCCCCAGGAACCTGCTGGACATGGATACCTTCTCCAAGTCCGACCCAGGTGGGTGGCAGAGCCGGGCAAGGGGGCATGGCATGGCACAGACACGGCACGGCACGGCAGCTTGGCTCTGCTCCTCTCTCCGCAGTGGTGGTCCTCTTTGTGCAGGTCTCGGGGAGCAGCGAGTGGAAGGAGGTGAGCGTGGCCCCCTGTCCTGGCTAATCCCCGGCTGGGTTAAATGGGCCCATATGGCCACCCGTGTCCACGCTAATGATCCCTCCCCGTCCACGCTAATGATCCGGCCCCGCCAGCAGCGTTAATCCCCCACCGGGATTAGCGCCGAGGCAGCTGCGATGGGGACGGGTCCTGGGGGGGCCACCCTCACCCCTCTCCCTGCAGTTCGGACGCACCGAGGTGATCGACAACACCCTGAACCCCGACTTTGTCCGCAAGTTCGTCCTCGACTACTACTTCGAGGAGAAGCAAAACCTCCGCTTCGATGTGTGAGTAGGGTGGCCAGGGAAGGGCTTAGCCCCGCTGAGGGTGGAACAAAGCACCGAGTCGGTAATGAATAAGGATAATAAATAAGAATACAGTGTCAAATAGCACGGATGGGTGGGGAAGCGGGGTTGTGTGCTGGAGCATCCCTGCAGGCACCAGCTCAGGGCTCTGCTCTCCCACACCAGCTACAACGTGGACTCCAAGAGCTGCTCCGCTTTAAAGCAGGTGAGCACAGCCTGTGCGGGGGGGACACATAGTGACACCATGGTGGGACACCCCGAGGCTGCGCACTGTCTGGGTGCTGTCGAGGGGGGACAAGTGCCCCTCGGCAGGCTCTAACCTGCTCTCCATCTCTCCATGCCCCATGGGGACTGGCAGAAGGTAGGTGCCTGCCACACACCAGCCCCTGCTCTGCCCTGGGAACCCTGAACCTGGAAGTGCCTGGTGGGGCAGAATGGGGCCAGGACACTCCATAGGGTTGGCTTTTGAGGGGTAAGATGGGTCTGGGGTGGCCCAAGGGGTCCAGGACAGGTTAGGGCATGGGGGGCAGTTTGGGGGGAGGGGGACACAGGATGGGTCCAGGGGTGTGGGCTGGCCCTGGGGGCACAGAATGAGTGTAAGGCACATGGAGCGGGCATGCACAATGGGTCCTGGGCTGCAAGGTGGCTCTTGGGTCACAGTGTAGCTTCAGGAAACTTGGGGTGGCCCAGAATCAAGTTGGTGGCAGGTCCCATGGGTGCATTGGGAGAAAAAGTGGAGGGTGTGGGTGGTAGGGGACTGGGGCAACCGCCCTCCATGGTCTCATAGTGCTTTGTTTGGGGCACAGGACTTCCTGGGGCAGGCATTTGTGGCACTGGGAGAGGTGATTGGGTCCCAGCGGGGACGCCTGGAGAGACCCCTAACGTGAGTCACAGCGTGTGCTGAGGTGAGGTGGGAGGGTCCCACATTGTGTCTCTACCACCTGCTCCACTGGACCCCTCCCTGCATGTCCTGTG
Organism: Hypocryptadius cinnamomeus; assembly: GCA_013400635.1. NCBI lineage: Eukaryota > Metazoa > Chordata > Aves > Passeriformes > Zosteropidae > Hypocryptadius > Hypocryptadius cinnamomeus. Next base: position 4,241 of record VYZP01072168.1, on the reverse strand, counting down.
CTGGGGATTCTGATCACACTGCCAAGCACCACCAGCTGTGGGACAGAAGCCCCAACCCTGACCTCTTCTCTTGTCCCTGAACTGTCCTCCTTGTCCCCAAGTTGACTGTGTGCCTCTGGTTCCAGGGGTGTCCCAGGGAAGCGGTGTGGGACCATCTTGCTGCTGGCCGAGGAACTGAGCAACTGCCGGGTGAGTACCCGTGTACCAGCTGCAGTGTGGAGAGGGGCTGCATGGTCCCTCAGTACAGAAGCTGCTGGTGCCAGGGGTGAGGAGGTGGCTGGCAGTGACAGTCCCTGTCCCCAGGACATCGTCACAATGCAGCTGTGTGCCAACAAGCTGGATAAGAAGGACTTCTTTGGAAAATCCGATCCTTTCCTCGTCTTCTATCGTAGCAATGAGGATGGCACGTGAGCACAGGGACCCAGTGGGGCAAACAGGGTGCCAGCGTCACCTGACAGCGTGGCCCAACCCTGTCCTGTCCCCCCAGCTTTACTATCTGCCATAAGACAGAGGTGGTGAAGAACACACTCAACCCGGTGTGGCAGCCCTTCACCATCCCCGTGCGCGCTCTCTGCAACGGCGACTACGACCGGTACAGGAATGGGGATGGGACAGGGACACGGGCAGCTATGGGGCCAGAGCAGGGTATGAGCAGTTCTTTGTGGGCTTGGCCCTGCAGCGGCAGGCAGCTCAGAATTGGGTCCTGATTGGGTTTTTTTTCTCTTTTGCAACCCAAATTACATAAAGGCATCCCCCTCCTTTCCAGGGCCCCCACCATGACCCAAATTTCCCACTTGCTCCTGGCAGAGCCCCAGGCAGGGCAGACAGGGCAGCTCTGCTGGAAGTTGGTGGGCAGGGTGCTCACTGTGGGTTGGGCTGTGGGCCTGGGTGTCCCCAAATCAGGGGCTGGAGGGGCTGTGCCAGCCTGGCAGGTGGCTTACCCACTATGTACCTTCACTTTCAGGACGGTGAAGATAGATGTGTACGACTGGGACCGGGATGGGAGGTGAGGGAAGGGACACCAGGGTGCTACTGAAGCTTCCAAGGGCACCTCTCAGCCAGGTGCCTGGCCATACTGACCCTGTGTTCCTCCTGCAGCCATGACTTCATTGGGGAATTTGCCACCAGCTACCGGGAGCTCTCTCGAGCACAGAGTCAGTTCACAGTGTATGAGGTAGGGTGGTGGGTGAGGGTGAGGGCAGGGTGCACTCCATGCTGGGACTGACTCACCCCTGTGCCTGTAGGTGCTGAATCCCAGGAAGAAATGCAAGAAGAAGAAATATGTGAATTCTGGCACTGTGAGTGGGGCTGGGGAGTTCCTGGGCCTCCTGCCTTCCAGGGGCTGGTGTGGCTCCACCTGCTGTGTGTGCCAGGTTCGGAGGGGCTCCAGATCTGATCCCCTGTGCCCACAGGTGACACTGCTCTCCTTCTCCGTTGAGTCTGAGTTCACCTTCGTTGACTACATACGGGGCGGGTGAGTGGGGGGCCGGGAGCCCCCCGGCTCCTCGAGATCCCCCGTGGCTGAGAGTCTCGGGACAGTGGTGACAGTGAAGGTTCAGCCTGGGGGTGACATGGGGCAGTGGGGCTGGGAAGTAGATGCAGACTGGTGGCGTGGGGCTGTGGGGTGCTGGCTGGGGAAGGGGGGCCAAGGCAATGGGTCTGGGCAGGGAAACCCCAGCACTGTGGGGCTGGAAGATGGTATCCCTGTGCTGTGGGGCCGGCAGCCTCCCTTGCTCTCCCCCTCAAGGACGCAGCTGAATTTCACTGTTGCCATTGACTTCACGGCCTCCAATGGTGAGTGCATCTGGTGTCTGGGGGGTCCCCATCACCGTGGGGCTGGCCATGGGGTGGGTGCAATGGGCACTGTGCCGCAGGGTTGCCATCACAGCCCACCTCGCTGCACTACGCGAGCCCCTACCAGCTGAGCGCCTATGCCCTGGCACTGAAGGCAGTGGGGGAAATCATCCAGGACTACGACAGTGACAAGCTCTTCCCTGCCTACGGCTTTGGTGCCAAAGTCCCACCTGACGGCAAGATCTCCCACCAGTTTCCTCTGGTGCGCCCTCCCTGTGGGACAGGGCTGAGAGTGAACCCAGACCTCCTGGCTGTGGGGCAGAGCTGGTCTTGAGGGTGCCCACAGCAGCTTGGCGGGGAAGGGAAGCACCCTGGCAACATTCTGCCCCAGCATCCCACAGCCTGGGGGACACCAGGAGCTGTGGTCCCCTCCAAGTGCCCAATCTCTGTCCCCCAGAACAACAATGTGGAGAACCCCAGCTGTGCCGGCATTGAAGGCGTGCTGGAGTCCTACCTCCAAAGCCTGCGCACTGTCCAGCTCTATGGTCCTACCAACTTTGCTCCCGTCATCAACCAGGTGGCTGGGTGAGCACTGGGGCACTGTCCCTTTTGCCATCCCCAAATGCCATCTGCCCCACACCAGTGGGGTGCTTGAGGGGCCCCATCCCTTTTCCCCACAGGATAGCTGCCCAGGTGACCGATGGTTCACAATATCACGTCCTCCTCATCATCACCGACGGTGTCATCTCTGACATGCTGCAGACCAAGGAAGCCATTGTCACTGTGAGTGCACCCTTGTTGCTCTGAGTTCACCTCATATGGACACTATTCTGGCTGACACCTGCCTCTGCTCCACAGGCTTCCTCCCTGCCCATGTCCATCATCATCGTGGGAGTAGGTCCAGCTGAGTTTGAGGGTGAGTTGGGACTTGGGGACACCAGGGAAGAGGGATGGAAACATTGTCCCTTCCTCTGGGACGCCAAAGACATCCAAAGGGCTGGTGTTTCCATCCCCGGTGTTCATCCCACCGAGGCTTGGTGACACCAGCTGTCACCCCCAGCCATGGAGGAGCTGGACGGTGATGAGGTGCGGTTGTCTTCGCGGGGACGGTATGCTGAGAGGGACATCGTACAGGTAACTCTGGCATTGAATCCAGACCTGCCATAGGTGGGAGATGCTCAGTCCCCCTTGCTGAACCCCACAGCAATAGAGTTGTTTCCAACCTGACTGCAAACTTTTTGCCCTCAAAGTTCGTGCCATTTCGGGATTACGTGGACGACTCGGGCAACCAGGTGCTGAGCATGGCCCGCCTGGCCAAGGATGTGCTGGCTGAGATCCCGGAGCAGCTGCTCTCTTACATGAAGACCCGTGACATCAAGCCTCGCCGGGCAGATCCCGAGTAGCTCTTCCAGGAGCCATGGGACTGACTGGTGGGGCGAGGATTTGTCACCCTTTTTCTGCCAGTGGCCAGGGCTTAACCATGGAGATGTGGCCCCTTCAGGGAGATAATCAGCTGCTATGGTTGGTCAAAACAGGACTGGGACCCGCTTCTGGCAGTGAGACCACAGGGCTGGACATCCTCGGCTGCCTCTTCCTCCTGCCCGATGTCCAGCAGCAAGCCGGGACTGTCCGTGGACCGTGGCAGTGCGGGCAGGGCCAGCGCCGGGGGGAACACGGCGTGTGCGTGTCCCTGGAGAGCAGCCTGGCGTCTGCCCCAGGGGAAGGCTGACCCTGAGTGCCTGCCGGGGTCTCAGCCCCGCTGCTCCTTGGGGCAGCGGCCTCGCCCTGCTCCTGCCTGCACCCCATTCCTGCCTGCACCCCGCTCCTGCCTGTGCCCTCTCCTCCGGCTCTGCTAACCCGGCTGGCCGGCCTGCCTCATGCCCTGCCGCACGGCCGGGGCTCCCGCCGCCGGGGGGTGCCGGGGCGGAGGGCAGGCGGGTCTCTACTGCGTTACCGACTGTAAATAAACTGCTCAACCGGGTCTGCTGCCGTGTTGGGACAGGGGGAGCGGGGAGAGCAAGGAGGGCGGGAGGACCGGTGGGGCGGGGGTGCCCAGGGGGCCGAAGGTACCGGGGGGCGTGTAGCCGGGCCGGGGGAACCGGGAGGACATTGGAAATTGGCGTGACCTGGGGGACCGAGAGGTCCGGAGGGACCGGGAGGACCGAAAGGGTGAGGGGGGCGACAGGGGCCGGGTTGGGGCGGGGCCGGGCGGTGGCAGCGGGGTCTGTGATTCGTGGCGGCAGATTCGCCACCGCC